>PGFW01010647.1:13605-33047 GCA_003123925.1 Haematobia irritans | reverse complement strand
ATTTTAGAAGATTTAACCAAAATTTAAATGAAAAGTTATTAATTAAAGTGGATTGCTTTGAGTAGGATTTTCATGCAATTAGTATTTTGACAGAATCACGTGGGATCAGACATGTGTCAAAGAAAAAATTCAGTTATGCTTGACATTTCATCATGAATAGACTTACTAACTTGAAGGCCACAAACGTCGAATTTTCAGTGAAATGGGCCCAGAAAAGTTGCAAAAAATCCGACTTTTTTAATCGACAAATTTTTTTCAAGCGATGAAGGCTCATTTCTGGTTATTGAATGGCTAACGTAAATAAGCAAAATTGCCCTGCATTTGGAGTGGAAGAAGCAACCAGCAAGCCGTTCAAGAACATCCCATGCATCCCTAAAAAAATGCACTGTTTGGTGGTTTGTACGCTGGTGGAATCATTGGAATCGTAATTTTTTTCAAAAGATGCTGTGGACCAGCCAAACGTTACGTAATGGGCGATCGCTATCTGTTCGAAATGCTTAACAAACTTTTTGTTGCCAAAAATGGAAGAACTGAACTTGGTTACAATGTGTTTCAACAAGATTGGCGCTACAATGCCACAGCAGCTCGCGATTCTATGTGCCATTTTTGAGGGAAAACTTCGGCAGAACAATTCCATCTCAAAGAAATGGACCGGTAAGTTGGCCACCAAGATCATGTCGATTTGACGCCTTAGACATATTTTTTGTGTTGTGTTTCTTTGATTGTTTTGGTTTTGTTGGGTCTTGTGATGTGTGTAGGGCAGTTGTGGTTTGTGTGTTGTGTGGGATTGTGGGTGGTATGTGATGTGTGGGTGTTTAGGTTATGTGTGTTGCTTTGGTGGTTTGATGATGGTGGAGATGTGTGTTTATCGATGGTTTTTGGATTGGTTAGTTAAGAGTATATTTTTTGTGTTGTTAGTTTTTTTTATTTTATGGTTGTTTTTTTTGGGGCGGTGTAGTGATGTCTTGGTGTGTTGTGTTTTGTTGTTATTTGGGTTACTGGCCTACTATACGTCAAGTCCTAAAAGGTCTAAACAGAAATAAGCCTCAGTCAACTATTTCTCCAGCATTGAAAGACAACATTTCCCGAAGATAATCGGGCTATTCCGCCGAAATGCTCGAAAAAGTTGCCCAAATTGACTTTCCGAATGGATCCACCTAAGAACGCAGCCGTGGTTCAACGTTATAGCGTTGATTTAAAATGAAAATTTATCTTCAAAAAGTAAATGTCCATGGAACCAAATCTAACGTCAAATAAAGAACCGATGAGTATTGCAATTTATTCTATTTTTAAAAAAAAAAAGTTATCAAGAATCTTAACAAAATCACCCCTTTGTAATAAAACTTAACGAGACGACTGGTCAGTATGAGTAACGGATGTGTGAACTAGAGTGTATTTATTAATGATCCCAGGGGGTATCACAATGGACTGAAGTAGAGTGTATTTATTAATGATCCCAGAGTGTATCACAATGGACTGAATAGTCTAAGTGAGCCTGAATCTCCATCGGGCTGCCACTTTAACCTTTAACCCAGGGGGTTTGTTTAGGTTTTGGTATGCTTAATAGGATCAATGATTTCCTATTTACTTGTGTTTTTCAAATACCTCACCAAATAAAGTTATTGAGTTGTGCAACATTTGATGACGATTTTCAAATGGTGTAAGGATAGCAGCAGTCGTTTCTCTAGTTTTGAAGCTCACTTCCTCACCAATGAACTTCGTTTTCATGGTCACTTAGTATAAAAAGGATCATTAACGAATTTAGAGCAAACTGATTTACCGTTTTCCAATATCACTTCCAGTGTTTGATACGATTTTCAATGTGAAGACTATCGAACTACCCGCTGAAACATGGAATTAGTTTAATTCTGGAAGTCGCCACACACCACGTCAAGTGTAGTGGCTCCTCTTCTGATTACGTTCAAAGGTGGCGAATTTAACATGGAGATGTCCTCTGTGAGTGTGAATCGAACCTCCTAATCGATTACTAATTCCCTTGTAATGAAACTGGTCGTTCAGTTGCTTGAGGTATGGTAGTAGACTGAAACCATTTTAAGTAACGAAAAATTACATTTTAATCGGATAGTGCAAATAGATAATGATAATTTATTTCTAATAAAAGTATAATTAGTGAGAAATAAAGGAGTTGAACATGGGTAAACAGAATTCATAAAATATGCACCCAATCACCACGGGACTTAGGATAATACTGACTTTTCTATATTTTTATATTACATCTATCTGTACTCCGTAGAAAAACGGCGCAACCTTTATGAAGCAAAACAACGAATACTAATGATAATGGACTCAAATGAATCCTATCGATTATTTCGTGTCAGTTATTGTGTATTGGAAGATATCAGATTACTTTGGATACTAAAAGGAACCAGTCCAATGTTGTTAGAACACCAATTTATATTTTGTGAACTTGATAACTTTCCCACACTAGCGGGTACCTATGGATACCTTGATTAAGTTTATGTAACCTCAAATAATCTGATCGCTGACTTTTCGAGTGATTCATATTTTGGGAGATGTGTAATGGATTGGCTATTAAAAAATACTCGTAGAACATTGAGCTAAACATTGAAACGGTCTGCGATATCGAAGGTGGCTAACTGTAGTATGGATGTGTTTTTGTTCCCAGAGACCAAAGTCTCCAATCTGTGGTAATTTCACATATCAACAGCAAATAAATCGGCAATACTCAAGTTTATGAATATTTTGAAAATGTTGATATACATAATTAAAAAGAGATCAGTAAATATTTTTTGTAGCCCAAAATATTGTTTGTAATATTAGTCAAAAGGCATATAACGTTTGTAAAATTTCAAAAGATACAACCATTTGTGAAGTTGCCCAAATTTGCGAGTTTTGCCGACATCAGACGCAAGGAGAACTACGCTGAAAGCTTAAATATTAGGAAAGTTGTTCCTATCGATGCAATTTCGAAGCCACCTCGTTCGAATAGCTATATTTAAGCTGGAAACGTATAATAGCCCCTTGAACAGCCGGGTTAACAGATTTAGCTACACGTTGCTTATAAAATATATGTACATAGCTTATTTAAAAACGTACTGGAATTATTATTCATATTAACGTTATTTCATATTGCGAAAAGTTCAACGACCTAATCCAATGTTTTAGTCAAAAATGTTCCATCTAAATGGAGCAACTTCAATTTAAAACAAAATATTTATTTTGTTTTGTTTGAACAAACATTCTGTTTGGAAATTTGTTCATTTTAACTTTAAATATGTACAAAAAATCACATATCTTTTAATTCGAAATGCAAAAAAGTCCTTTACAATAACTTTTGCGTATTTATAAAATAGTTTATCGGTTTTCGTCTAATAGCCATAAAAAGTATATCTTTATCTAAAATAAAGCTTTTCATTTATGTAATTGCAAAGGCAATAAATATTAAAAACAATCCACGAAGTAATATATCAACCGTTACCCGTGAAGTTCTGTTTATTTCTATCTTATAAAAAAATGACATTTTAATGAGTTTAAAATTGTTTTTAATTACTATACTATTTTTAGTACCCTCCACCATAAGATGGGATTATATTAACTTTGTCATTCCGTTTCTAAACACCATCGAAATACTTGCTTCAAGACCCGCCATAATATATATGAAATATTCTGGTTGTGTGAAATTCTGTAAGTCCGATTTCCGTCCGTCTGTTTTTGAAGATCACTCTAACCTTCCGAATGAAACAAACTAATCGACTTGAAAATACTTGCACAAGTAGTTGTTATTGATGTAGGTCGGAATGGTATTGGCAAAGTGGGCCATATCGGTCCACTTTTACGTAAGCCCCCAATATAAATACGGACCCCGCTAAATTTTAACTTGCGGATTGCTCTAAGACGAAGCAATTCTCTACCGATTCCGCTGAAATTTGGTTACATGTGTTAGCTAAATAATTGGTCTCTACAACGCATGAGCAAAAAATGTGTTCAACCATCGTCCAAATAATACAATATAGCCCCCAATAAATAGATCCCCCATTTGGCTTGCGGAGCCTCTAAGAGAAGCACAAGTTTCATTCCGATCCGCTTGAAAAATTTTGGGTAAGCATGGGTTAGTATACTGGGTCTTAACAAACACATGCAAAAAATTGGTCCACATCGTCACATAATTTACTATATAGCCCCCCATATAAACCGATTCCCCGATTTGGCTTGCGAGCCTCTAGGAGAAAGCGAAATTTTATCCAGATCCTGCTCGGCTGAAATTTGTTCATTGGTGTTAAGTTATATGTCCCTAATGACCATACAAAAATTGTCCAACATCGGTCCATAAATATATATGCCCCCCTATATAAACCGATCACCAGAGTTGACCCCGGGAGCCTCTTGGAAGACCCAAAATTCATTTTCTGATTCAGTTGAAATTATGTTAACGGTGGTGTTAATATATTCCATCAACACCCATACAAAAAAATGTGTCCACATCGGTCCTATATACTATATATAGCCCCCCCCATATAAACCGATCCCTGAATTTGGCTGCGGAGCCTCTAATCTCCGATCGGCTGAAAATTGGTAACATGGTGCTAGTATATGTCTCTCGCAACAACCAAATGTTGCGAAAAAATTGGTCTACCATCGGTCTAATGATGTATAATAAACCCGATTCCCCCGATTTGATTTGCGGAAGTTCTAAAAGAATTGCAATTTCATCCGATTCCCGCCGGATTTATGGCTTGCGGATGACCGTCCTAAAAGAGATGCAAGTTTCATCCGATCCTGACTTGAAATTTGTTACATGGTGTTAGTATATCTTGTCTCTAACAACCATGCAAAAAATGGTCCATATCGGTCCATGATTATATATAGCCCCCATTATAAACCTGATCCCCAAGATTGAACTCCGGAAGCCTTTTGGAAGATCACCGATCCGATTGAAATGGAATATCGTGGTGTTAGTAATATGTATCTTTTACCAATCAAGTTCATAGCCCCATATATAACCCGATCTCGCAAGATTTTGCGTTTTTGGAGCCATTGGAGGAGCGAAAATTCCAATTACCCGAGTCAGTTGAAATTGGGTACAATTGTGTTAGTATATGGCCGATCTTATAATCGGTCTATCCAAAAATTGTCCTAATCCAAGTCATAATTCTATATAAGCCCCAATAAGCGACCGCTACTCTTACGTACCGACAAAAGCCATGTCCGATCGTAATTATATACATATTTACCCTACTGGTGTTAAAAATACCACAACCCAATATTTTTATCTTACGTAGAAGATTTCCTACAGCAAATCCATGTGGGAGGTACGTAAGATTACGGGCCCTGACCGAAACTACGGCCGTATATACTTTATTTTATTATTTTTATCTAACTTCCCTTATATAATCTTTAAATGCGGAATTTATATTCATGTTCAATAGAATTTCTACACTTATTTCAATATAGAATAATAAAATTTTCAAATAAAACATTTTGATAATATAAAGAATGGTTCAGCAAGAAAGGTCTGCCAAAAGGTCAGTTTTCATTTCAATTAACATATGTTTTATAAGGTTTGTTGAAAACCTCAAACAGTCGACATCAGATGCAAAGAATGTTCTGCCTCTGCCTTTGTATGTAGTTTTGTTTTCATTTCTGTATGACGATGTCATTTGCAATAATTCACAAAATTCAGCACTTAACCCCAAAAAAAAAAATGTAATACACCATCAACACTTTCAAATTGTCAAAATCGAAGTGCATAGAGACAGTACAATTTAGTGAAATTAATTGGCATTTAGTAACACAGTTATTATAAAATTATCACATGCGTGTTTATTCTCTGCAGTTTCGTGCTCCCCAGTTTGAAGAAATCATAACATGATTAATTTTTTAAGTTCAATATTGTAAAACAACACTTACAGTCAGATTTTTTCAGGTATATATAATAATGACATATATTTAAACGGAACACAAAAAAATGTTACGTGTGACAGTAAAATTTAACTTTGAAAATTTGTGCTAACATTCCTCCTATTGAACATAGATTCCTAGGCGATTAAAAAATTTGGAAGTTTGTTCGAAGCATCTTCAAAAATTTCCTTCCAAAAATGTTCTTTTTTTAACCTACATAAGGGAGTTTTTTGGATTAATTTTTTTTTTTCTTAACTGGATTATTTCAATTATTTTGAATCAAGTACTTCAACTTTTATAGCCGACTCACCATAAATATGAGTGAGCGGGTGTATAATAAATCTGTGTCAATTCCGTTTGTAAACACATCGAAAATCGATTTCCGACTATATAATAGTATAATATACTGCTTGATCAGTGGAGAAATTCTAACACATACTATACATGTCCGTCTGTCCGTCGTCTGTCTGTCTGTCTGTTGTAACACGCTACAGCCCTTCAAATAAATGGCGCCTATCGTGCCGCGAAATTTTGTCACAGATTAGTTTTTTGTTTGGCAGCCAGTCAAGTTCGAAAGATGGACTATATCGGTCAAGTTTTTATATAGTCCCTCATATAAACCGAACCTCCCGATTTGGCGTCTTGGGCCATATAAAAACCGTATTTTTATCAGATATTGCCGTGAAATTGAAAATCTAGAGTATTTTAGACCATAAGGAGGTGTGTCGATAAATGGTCCGTATCGGTCCCATGTTTGATATAGCCCCCATATTAGAACCGAATCTCCCCGAGTTTGTTTCTTGGCGTCCTAAAACTATATTACCAATCCGATTGCCTGAAATTGAAAATCTATTACGTATTGTGGACTATAAAAGAGGGTGTGTCGAAAATAGGTCCCCGTAATCTGGTCCATGTTTGTTATATAGCCCCCCAATATAAGACCGAATCTCCCGATTTGCTTCTTACGCGTAGCCCTAGAAACAGTATTTTTCATCGCGATTTGTATGAAATTGAAAATCTAGAGTATTTTGGGAACCAATAAAGAGGTGGTGTCGAAAAAATGGGTGTCTCATTGTCCAATGTTTTGAATATAGCCCCCCATAAAACCAACCATCTCGCGATTTGATCCTATGGCCTTAAAACCCGTAGTTTTATCCAATTTGTGCCTGAAATTTAGAAATATAAGAGGTATTTGAGACCATAAAAAGGTGTGCCGTAAAATTGGTGCTCAATTCGGTCCCATTTTGATAAGCCCCCATATTTGAGACTGATATCCCCAATGAACTTCGTTTTCATGGTCACTTAGTATAAAAAGGATCATTAACGAATTTAGAGCAAACTGACTTACCGTTTTCCAATATCACTTCCAGTGTTTGGTACGATTTTCAATGTGAAGACTATCGAACTACCCGCTGATACATGGAATTAGTTTTATTCTGGAATGTCGCCACACACCACGTCAAGTGTAGTGGCTCCTCTTCTGATTACGTTCAAAGGTGGCGAATTTAACATGGAGATGTCCTCTGTGAGTGTGAATCGACCTCCTATCGATTACTAATTCCCCTGTCTCTTATGAAACTGGTCGTTCAGTTGCTTGAGGNGGGACTTAGGATAATACTGACTTTTCTATATTTTTATATTACATCTATCTGTACTCCGTAGAAAAACGGCGCAACCTTTATGAAGCAAAACAACGAATACTAATGATGATGGACTCAAATGAATCCCTATCGATTATTTCGTGTCAGTTTAGTGTGTATTGGAAGATATCAGATTACTTTGGATACTAAAAGGAACCAGTCGACAATGTTGTTAGTGAAGCACCAATTATATTTTGTGAATTGATACTTCCCACACTAGCGGGTACCTATGATACCTTGATTAAGTTTATGTAACCTCAATAATGATCGCGACTTTTTCGAGTGATCATATTTTGGGAGATGTGTAATGGATTGGGCTATTAAAAGTAGCTCGTAGAACATTGAGCTAAACATTGAAACGGTCTGCGATATCGAAGGTGGCTAACTGTAGTATGGATGTGTTTTGTTCCCAGAGACCAAAGTCTCCAATCTGTGTTAATTTCACATATCACAGCAAATAAATCGGCAATACTCAAGTTTATGGAATATTTTGAAAATGTTTGATATATATATTAAAAAGAGATCAGTAAATATTTTTTTGTACCCAAAATATTGTTTGTAACACTTAGTAATAGCAATATACGTTTGTGAAAATATTCAAAAGATCACCATTGTGAAGCTTGCCCGAAATTTGGCTGAGTTTTGCCGACATCAGACGCAAGGAGACTACGCTGGATAAGCTTTAATATTAGGCAAAGTTTGTTCTATTCGAATGCAATCGAAGGCCACCGTTCGAAATCTATATGTTAGGCTGGAAATCGTATAATAGCCGTTGAAACAAGTCCGGTTTTACAGATTTAAGCTTTAACGTGCTTTATAATATATTAATACTTATTTTAAACGGTACTGGAAATTATTATTCCAAACGTTTTCATATTGCGAGTTCCAAACGACCTAATCCAATGTTTTAGTCAATAAATTGTTCCTCTAAATGGAGCACTTCAATTTAAAACAAAAATTATTTATTTTGTTTTGTTTTTGACAACATTCTGTTTGGAAATTTGTTCATTTACTTTTAATATGTACAAAAATTCACTTCTTTTAATTCGAAATGCAAAGTGCTTACATATTTTTGATATTTATAAATAGTTGATCGGGTTTCGTGGCTAATAGCCATAAAAATATTAACTTTATTCTAAAAAACTAATAGGCTTTCTTTATGGTAATTGGGCAAAAAGGTATAAATATAAACAAGTCACGAAGTAAATCAACGTGACGTGAAGTTTGTTTATTCTTAAAAGATGACTATTAATGTAGTTTCAAAATTGTTTTAATTAAGTATACTATTTTTTATACTCTCCACCATAAGATGGGGGATATATATATTTGGTCATTCCGTTTGTAACATCGAAATATTGCTCTAAGACCCATTAAAGTATAATAAATTATTCTGGGTTCGTGGTGAAATCTGAGTCGATCCGTCCGTTCTGTTGAAATCACGCTATACTTTCGAATGAAGACTAAGCTATCGACTTGAACTTGGGCACAAGTTAGTTGTTATTGATGTGGTCGATGGATATTGGCCAAGATTGGCCATATCGGTCCCTTGACCGTTGCCCATAATAAGGACCCCAATTTTAACTTGCGATTGCTCTAAGAGTAAGCAAATTTCATTCCGATCGCGGCTGGAAATTTGGTATGGTTGTTAGTAATATGGTCTCTAACAACCATAGCAAAATTGGTTCACCAATCGGTCATAATTACATTAGCCGCCCATATAAAATAGATAACCCCGATTTGGCTTGCGGAGCCTCTGAAGAGAAGCAGCATTTCATTCCCGATCCGCTTGAAATTTAGGTAGCAATGTGTTAAAGATATATTGTCTCGTAACAACCAATGCAAAAATTGGTCCACATCGGTCCATTAATTATCTATAGCCCCTATAAACGTCCCGGATTTGGGTCTTGCGGAGCTCTAGGAGAAGCAAATGTTTATCCGATCCGGTGAAATGTTGCTTTACATGGTGTTAGTATATGGTCTCTAATGACCATGCAAAAATTGGTCCATCATTGGTCATATTATATATGGCCCCCATATAAACGATCACAGATTTGAACCTCCGGAGCTCTGGATAGACCAATATTCATCTGATTCAGTTGAAATTTGTTAACGGTGTGTTAATATATTGGCCTCAAACACCATACAAAAAATTGGTCCACATGGTCCATAAACTATTATATATGCCCCCATATCAACCGATCCCCTGATTTGGCTTGCGGAGCCTCTATCTACCGAGTCCGGCTGAAATTTTGTAACACTGTGCTAGTATAATGGTTCCACCAACCATGAGTGCGAAAATTGGTCTAACATCGGTATGATGTAATAAACGATCCCCCCCGATTTGGATTGCGGAATGTCTAAAAGATCAACAGTTTCATCCGATCCCCGATTTGTGGCTTGCGGAATGGTCTAAAAGATGGCAATTTCATCGCCGACGACCTGAAATTTGGTCATGGTGTTTTTAGTATATGTCTCTAACACCATGCAAACATTGGTATATCGGTCCGCATGATTATATATACCCATATAAACCGATCCCCCAGATTTGACCTCCGAGCCTTTGAAGATCAAATTTTATGCCGCTCCGATTGAAATGTGATACGTGGTTTAGTATATGATTTTAACAAATAGTTCAAAATTGATCCATATCAGTTCATAATCATAATGATAGCCCCCCATATAAAACCAGATCTCGAGATTTGGTTTTGGAGCCTCTTGCAGGAGCAAATTTCATCCGAGTCACAGTTGCAAATTATGGTACATTGTGTTTAGATATGCGTTAATAATAATTCTGTAACTAGGTCCAATATCGTCTAATAGTTAATATATAAGCCTCAGATAATCTGATCCCCAATCAACAAAAAAATTGGTCCATATCAGAGTTCATGAATTCTATATACCCCCATATAAGCGACTGGCTCTCTACGTACCGAGCAAAAGTCCGATGTCGATTCGTAATTATTTGTATACTTGTATCATACTAACATAACTAATATATACCACGTATGGCTACCTCAACAATTTATTAAAACGATGTTAGCAAGTTTAAAATACACAACCAAGTAATTCGATTGTGGATTTGACAATCTTTTTCGTAGAAGTTTCTACGCAATCCATGTGTGAGGGTACGTAAAGATTCGGCCTGACGAACTTAGCCGTATATACTTTATTATTATTTTATCTAACTTCCCTTTATATTAATCTAGATGAATTTATATTTCATTTCATAGAATTTCTACATCTGTAAATTTCAAATAAATTAATAAAATCTTCAATAAAAAACATTGTTGATTAATATAAAGAATGGTTCAGAGAAGAAGGCCGGCCAAAAGGTCAGTTCATTTCAACTTACTTATTAGGTTTTTGTTGAAAACCTCACAGTCAACAGATGCAAGAAATGTTCTGCCCTGCCTTTGTATGTAATTTGTTTTCATTTCTGATGACGATGTCATTTTGGCAATAATAATTCCAAATTCAGCACTTTACCCAAAAAAAAAATGTAATACACATCAACACTTCATATTCGATTGGCATAGAGACTACATATTTATGTGGAATGTTAAATTGGCATTTAGTACCATCAGTGATTAGTAAAATCTTATCACACAGCTTTTGAAGAATCAAACATGATAATTTTTTAAGCTTCATATTGTAAAACTAACACCTTACACAGATTTTTTTTTCAAGGTTATAGTATAATATAATGAATATTTTTAAACGGAACATAAAAAAATGTACGGTGACAGTAAAATTAACTTTTGAAAATTGTGCTAAAACATTACCTTTCCTATTGAACATAGATTCCTAGCGAAGAAATTTGAAGTTGTTCGAAGGCACTTCCAAATAATGTCCTTCAAAATGTTCTTTATTTTTACTACGATAGGGAGTTTTTTTGGATTAAATTTTTTTTTTCTACTGGATTTTTTCAAACTATTTTTAATAATATACTTTCATACTTTTTATAGCCACCACATAAAATGGTGACGGGGTAATAATAGTTTGTCATTCCGTTTGTAACATCGAATATGATTTTCGACTTATTAAGTATAGTATAGTTCTTGATCAGGGGAGAAATTCTAACACGATATAAGCATGTCCGTCCTGCCGTCTGATCTGTCTGTCTGTCTGTTTTGTAATCACGCTACAGCGTTCAATACATGGCGCTATCTGTCCCGAAATTTGGCACAGATTAGTTTTTTGTTTGCAAGGCGAGTCAGAGTTCGAAGATGGACTAATATCGGCCCAACGTTTTGATATAAGTCCTCCCATACTTAATACCGACCTCCCCGATTTGGGGTCTCTGGGCTATAAAAACGCGTAAGTTATTTATCAGGATTTCCTGAAAATTGAAAATCCTAGAGGTATTTTAGGACCATAAAGGAAGGTGTGTCGAATAATGGATCCGTATCGGTCATGTTTTGATATAGCCCCCATATAAGACCGATCTCCCGAGTTTGTTTCTTGGGCGTCTAGAAACTATATTTAACCATCCCGATTTGCCTAAATTGGAAAAATACTAAATACGTTTGTGAAGGACTATAATAGAGTGGTGTCCCGAACAATGTCCGAATCGGTCCAATGATTTGGTATAGCCCCCATAATAGACGATTCTCCCGATTTTTGCTTCTTCTTACGCGTCCTAGAAACAGTATTTTCTTACCGATTTGTAATGAAATTTGAAATTCCTGAGAGAGTATTTTGGGACCGATAAAAGAGGTGTGTCCGAAAATGGTTGTCTCATTGGTCCATGTTTTGATCCTACCCCCATATAACCAACCTCCCGATTATGGAGCCTTGGCCTATAAAACCCGTAGTTTTTTATCCAATTTGCCTTTGAATTAGAAATATAGAGGATTTAGACCATGAAAAGGTGTGGCCGAAAATGGTGCTCCTCGGTCCATGTTTTGATATAGCCCGCCATAGAGACTGATATCCGATTGTTGCTTCTTGGCTTCTAAAGAAACTAAAATATTTTCTATCCGTTTTCTGAAAAAGGTGTGCCGAACAAAGGTGGCCGTTTTTGGATATAGCCACATATAGACTGATCTCTCGATTTTTTACTTCTTGGGTCGTCTAATAAAAGTATATTTTCTAGGCCGATTTGTTTGAAATTGAAATCTGGAGGTATTTAATATGCACAAATATGTGAGTAGCAAATGGTGCATATCGGTCATGTTTTGGTGTAGCCCCTATACACCGATCTCCCGTTCTTTATTTCAATTGGGCTTCTAGAAATCCGAGTTTTATTCCGATTTGCCTGAAATTAGTAATCCTATAATGATTTTAGACACGAATTCCTTTTTCTTTAAAGTATTTCGTGTTTATTCAACGATTGTCTCTAAAATTTGTGTCAAAAGAAAACTTTGCTTGTCTAAAATTACGTATCTCAAAAAAGAAAACACTTCTTTTAGGGTATAGCAGGCGCACTGATCATGAAAATTGCTTCAAACTGAAAGTAAAATTTCCAGATTTTACTCATCGTATTTAAATAATGGCGGAAAAAATCTACATATTTAAAATTTTTTAGAATCGAGCGAAATTTCAATCATATACAACGATATGTTTTAATTCTCTAAAAAACTCAAACAATAATTGGTTTTTCATAAAATCCAGAATCTGATCTTGGTCCTTCAACTAGGTAGAATTCTTTTAAAGTTTGTCTCGGTACTGACTTGCTTGGGAGAAGATTTGACATCTAAACCCTACAATTCTTATTATTATCAATAACCCACTCCGACGAAGTGTTTTCAAAGTAAACTATCATAATTCGGTTCATGTGGTGGTATTTAATAATTCGGGCCGCGGCCGAATTTAGTGCTGTATTAATACTGTGTTATTTGTTTCAAATAGGTTAAATACAATAAGATAATATATATGATTTCCAATTATTTTAAATTTTTGTCGCAAAAAAAAATTAGTATTCCATTCTAGAAATATTGGGGTATTCTAAAATAATATTCAATAACTTAATTATTTGGCAAATTATAAAAAAAAAAATTCATGATTACAATTTTAAGGCTCTATGGGCCGTAATTTAAACTTCTTGGAATATATACCAACAGTTTCGTTAGATCATCATTTTATTGAATTAATTGTAAAAGCATTTTCCCAAGCTCTAGTATAGTTATGAACGAGTTGGGATAGTTAAAAACTAAATCCATCTTCTTCAAAAAATAAAATTTAATTGAAGAAATTAAAAGAATAAAAATAATCAGCATACATTAATTATAATATAAAAACGCGCTTATCACAAACCAACAGTTGTCTTCAGCATGCAATAAATTATTCGAAGTAATGAATTTGATTTCATACATTGTAGTCTGCGTTTAGTAAATAATGAAATTTAAAGATAAACAAATAACACACAATTTAAAATACTAATATAAATGAGAAAAACTCGTCGTTTTTACATTTCTCTGTTATGTGCAAAACATTTTGCTATGAAAACAATGTTCTTTTAGAAATTCCGCCTTACCTATATTTTTGTAAGCAACCGGCCGGCATCCTACATAAGATCATTTGGTATTTACAATTGCACATGATGTGGAAATGGTTAATGTGGGCTAGCTTTATCAAAATGAATTTAAATAATTTATTTAGGTATTTATTTACTTGTTCGAATTAAATTGAATAAATTGAGACACGTACAAAGTGTTTCTGTAAGAAGACAATTTTTGCTGTGACCAACATTTTTACATTCAGGAAAGAGTTAAAATTCATCAATGTATTTTTATTGTAGATGTTTTCGTAAAAGCCGGTACTATTTTTGGTAATTGGAGTAACAGTACTTGCAATATTAAGTTATTGTGCACTATTATCCTGAGAAAATTAACAAGGTCAAATATTTAAAAAACTAGAAATATCACTTTACTGCTGGAATTAGGAACACAAAACCACGGGAATATTCATTATCAAAATGAGTTTTCAACAAAATTTGATTCTAATTACTTANGCGTTTTAACATTGCTAACTAGTTAGAGAAGCTTTGAAGTATAATTTAAGTTGGCTAAATTATTTAAAATAAAATAAAATCGTAAAATTACTAACCCTTGCTTATAGCGAAACTGAAATATCCTTAATTAAATAAATTAATCCCAAATTAAATTCAAAATGCTCTATATCCATATCCATATTTTATATTAAATTAAAATAGCATAAAATGATGTCAGCTTCCCCCTCGCCAACTATTGTTCGTGTATTTGGGCCAAGTAAATTTTGAAATTATTTGTGAGACGGGTGTATCTTATTAAAAGCTAATTTGAGTGAGAAGTTTTGCGGGAAACCCCTTAACAGAACTTGAAATTGTTCTTAAAAACTTCTTACAAAAGAATTTGAGAGAATGGATGAACAAAGATTAGAATTATTTTAGGATAAAATAAGATTTGAAAAAGTAAAACATGAAAGCTGACGACTTCATTTATGCTATTTAATCTTAATATAAAATATGGATAGGATACTAGAGCATTTTGAATTTTTACATTTTGGGATTCAATTTATTTTTAATTAAGGATATCTTCAGTTATTCGCCCTATAAGTCAAGGGTTAGTAATTTTACGATTTTTATTTTATTTTAACATAATTTTAGCCAAGCTTAACATTATTGACTTCAGAAGCTTCTCTAACTTCAGTTAGCAATGTTAAAACGCCGTCGCGACTCGGCTATAAAAAATATGGTCCCTTGTCCATTAAGCTAAACATGAAATAAGGGAGCATCCAGTGAAGAAAAGAAGTTCGACTCACTGTGTTTAATCACAATGGGCTGAATAGTTCTTAGTTTGAGCACGAATATTATGGACACTGGTTCACTAACTAACCTAACGAAAACACTTTAGGGCACGACTTGGCGACTTCACTTGCCAAATATTATATCCATTAAAAAATTAAATATCAATCACTTTAAATTATTTATTTACTTTTTATTTTCATTATGTAATTGAAAGCCACCAGAGCGACAAATTAATTATTTTGCTTAATTGATATTATCATATTCTATGACTTAAGTTTATTTATTTATTTTACTTCATTTCAATGATGTACAAAAAGTATAAACTTATAAATAGCTACTAATAGGCAAAAAATGCCGCTTACGAATTGTGTGCGCAATTCTTTTCTTGCATTATTTAGTTATATCTAACATTTTATTAGAAATAAATAAAATAAAAAAATCTATATATATTAACATAATAAACAAATAAAATAATAATACAAGCTAAAAAAAAAAATACAAAGTAAAAACATTACATTTAAATGTGACACCACAATATAAATTTAAGTTAAAGCTTATTGGCCAAAGAAGTGAAGCTGTCTTAAATAGTCAGTTAATTATGAACGATATTGCTTTAATTGAAAAATTCCCATTACCAGAAATCAGGCATTACTTTAATCTCGCGCGATCGTGAAAGCCTTATCATACTTATACTATATTTCTATTAAATTTGCTTTTAGTTTCTTGTGCCTTACAGGATGTTTTACATTAAAATTAATAATTTTATTTAATATTCAATTTTTCCTTCGATACGCAATTGAACTATGTTCATTATTTAGCTGAATGTTGTACAACCTGAACATTAGCCCGCGTTTTTGATCTCCGCTAAGAAAAGTTAACTTTTAATTTCACGGACATAATTTCAACGGATCGTATTGAAATTTTCTTCTCTAGAGGCTCGCAAGCCCAAATTTTGGGAATCGGTTATATGGGGCTATAATTGATTATGGACCGATTTTGGACTAACTTTGCATGGTTGTTAAAGGACCATATACTAACACCAAGCGTAAAAAATTTCATGCTTCTCCAAGAGCTCAAAACAAATCTGGGGATCGGTTTATATGGGCAGCTATATAATGCATTATGGGATCGATATGCGATCAATTTTGGAATATTTGTTCCACCAATAAATACATACTTACTCCAACAGCTAAAAATTCAATGTACTAACGAAGAAATAACACCACACAAACAAAAAAAACGTCCAAAGAGTGTATTGTTAGAACTTTTGGGTATTGTTTTTGATTTGCAGCATATTTTTATTTTATCTATTCAATGGCTGTGCAGCTTCATAATTGTTAATGTATTTTTCATATCAATTCATTTGGATCAGTAATGACTTTCAAATTTTTCAAAATATGTTTTTTTTTTTCAGAGGATAAAATAAATTTATAATCTAATTATACCAATGTATTTATTCTGAGCTTTATGACAGATATAGATTAAGGAACATGGTTAATAGAAGCCATTGAAAAGAAAACGCCAGATTTACAAAATTCTATAACACGCCATGCGACTATACATGTTTCGGTTCGGGCGAATCGAACCTTTCCACAGCCTTTTAGTATAGATCTGGCTGGCAAGAGATAACTCAAATTTCGGGCCTTTTATGTAACTTCCTTATGGAGAAAACATTTGGGAATTTTCCTCTTACAAATTGAACATCTTTTTCTACCCACTGTAAGTTAAAGTAATATAGAATCAAATTTTTGTTGAAAACTCCATTTTGGATAATAGAATATTCCCGATGGTTTTGTGTTTCTAATTTCCAGCAGTAAAGTGATATTTCTAGTTTTTTAAATATTTTACCTTGTTTAATTTCTCAGGATAAAGTGCACAATAACTTAATATTGCAGTATACTGTTTACTCCAATTTACCAAAAATAGTCACCGGCTTTTACGAAAACATCTACAATAAATTACATTGATGAATTTTAACTCTTTTCCTGAAATGTAACAAATTGTTGTCCACAGCAAAAATGTCTTCTTACAGAAACACTTATTGCAATTTGTACGTTCTCATTTATTCAAATTAAAATTCCAACAAGTAATAATCAGTAAATAAATTATTTAAATTCATTTTGATAAAGCTAGCCCACATAACCATTTCCCACACATATGCCGAATTGTATAAATACAAATGGATCTTATGTTAGGATGCCGGCCGGTTTGTTACAAAAATAGGAAGACGATAATTTCTAAAGAATGTTTCATAGCAAAATGTTTGCAACTACAGAGAAATGCTAAAAACGGACTGACGTTTGCATTTTATGTGTATTTAAATTGTGTGTATTTGTTTTTCTGTTAAATTTCATTATTTACTAGACGCAGACACAAGTATGATAAATCAAATTTCGATACTCGAATAATTTATTGCTATGCTGAAGACACTAGTGGTTTTGTGATAAGCCCGTTGCTATAATATAATTAAAATTTTTTTTGGGGGGGCCGTCATGCTTTTGATTATTTTATTTTTTTAATTTTTTCAAATAAATTTTATTTTTTGAAGGGAAGATGAGTTAGGCTTTAACTACCCAACTGCGTATCATATATATACTAGAGTGGAAAATTGCTTTTCAACTTTAAATTCAATAAAATGATGATATCCTAAACGAAAACTGTTTGGTAATTATTCCAGAATTAAATACGCCCATTAGAGCCTTAAAATTGTATATATGAATTTTTTTTTTATAATTTGCCAAATAATTAAGTTTTGAATATATTTTAGAATATCCCCAATATTTCTAGGAATGGACCATTAATTTTTTTTGCGACAAAATTTTAATAATTTTAATATATTAATTAATTCTTATTTGTATTTTTAACCTATTTGAAACAAAAAAAATGTTGAAAGTACATATTAGAAATATGAAAAAATCCAAGTTTGAAAAAAATTTAATCAAAAAAACCCCGTGTAGTAAAAAAAGAACATTTCTTGGAAGGACATTAAATTGCCTTTTAGATATCAACTCCAAATTTTTTTTGCTAGGAAGCTATGTTCAACAGGAAGTGAATGTTATACCACAAATTCAAAGTTAATTTATCTTGTCACCAGTACATTTTTGGCGTTCCTCTTAAAAATATTCATATTATATATACCTGAAAAATCTGTGTAAGTGTTGTTTTACAATATGGAACTTAAAAATTATCATATTTGATTCTCAAACTGTGTGATAAATTTTACTAATCACATGATGTTACTAAATGCAATAACATTTTCCACTAAAATATGTGTCTCTATGCCAATCGATTTTGATGAAAAGTGTTTTTGATGTCGTATTAAATGATTTTTTTTTTGGAAAAAAGTTGCCTGAATTTCGTAATTATTGCAAAATGAACAATTCGTCATCAGAAATGAAACAAATTACATACAAAGACAAGGCAGAACATTTCTTGGCATTCTGTGTGACTGTGAGGATTTCAACAAAAACTTAATAAATGTTAAGTTGAATATGAAAACTGATCTTTTGGTCGCCTTCCTTCTGAACATTATTTTATAAATTATCAACAATGTTTATATAAAACATTTATTTATTTATATGAAAAAAGAGGTAAGAAATCCATTGAAGTGAAATATAAATTCGATCTTTAGATAATATAAGGGAAGTAGATAATAAATTAATAATAAACAAGGGTAATATACGGCCGTAAGTTTCGGCCAGGCCGAATCTTTACGTACCCTCCACCATGGATTGCCGTTAGAAAACTTCTACGAAAGATTGTTCATTCCACAATCGAATTACTTGTGGTTGTTGCGTATTTTAAAAACTCTTACATCGTTTCTAAATTGTGAGGTAGTCCATACGTGCGTATATATTAAGTTATGTTATGTTATGATAAGTATACCAAATAATTACGAATCGACATGGACTTTTGCCTCGGTCTAACGCTAGGAGAAGCCAGTTCGTTATATGGGGGCCTAAAATATAGAAGTATGAACTTGATATGGATCAATTTTTTGTGATTGGGGCATCGATTTATCTTGAGGCTATATTATAACTATAGACCGATATGGACCTAGTTAAGAATTATATTAACGGCCATATACTAACACAATGTACCAAAATTTCAAACTGACTGGATGAAATTTTGGCTCCTCCAAGAGGCTCCAAAACCAAATCTCGAGATCGGTTCTATATGGCGGGCTATCAGTATCG
>PGFW01010641.1:6214-16715 GCA_003123925.1 Haematobia irritans | reverse complement strand
GACCAAATTTTGACCGTATCACCCTTTATATTTGAAAATTCTTCTATAGATGTTGTTTGTGCTACTGAGACATGGCAAAAGGCGTTGTCTCCCGACATGTTCGGGAGACATATAATTGCGATATTATTTGCGATCTCATATGTTTGGCAAATCAGGTATAGGTGATACCATTAAACATATTTTTGTTGAGAATTCATCCTTCGAAAGAAAACTGAGTGTTGGCAGCCTTTATAGGCGGAATATCACTTTTTGTTGTCATGGAGGGTTTAGCGAATCTTATAATTGCGGAAGACTTTAATTCAAATATATGTACATACTTATAGATTCAAACCTGACAATACAAATGTCTTGCATACACGCCGAGATAGAATATGAACAAGCTAAACATGTTTAAAGGGCAAAACGTTATATTTGGACGGAGAACATGGAATATTTTTGTCGCAAAAATGTTCTTTTCTAGGCAAACATATACATGGTTGCCGTAATCGGAGTATATGTTACATAAATGATTTTTTTGCGGGTGTAGAAATATCACAAATAGGTGTGCCGAATGTGGTTTGGTATTGGTCCACTTTTGGCACAGCCTCCATATAGACCCATCTCTCGGTTTGACTTTTTAGCCTTCCACAAATCGCTATTTTTATACGACTTGCCTGAAATTGGAAATCTAAAGTTATTTTAGGCCAAATTAACTTTCCAGATTTCAATTGTCGTACTCATTCGAATAATGAGGGTACAAATCTACAGAATTTAGATTTCAAAAAGGTATTATCATCATCATTTGCTTGCACCCTTACACGAGATGTTTCAAATTCATCTAAAACTCAAAAAATCCAGAATCTGATGTAGTCTTCATATGTAGGAGCTTTAAATGTAATCTTAAAATCCACTTGAAATTCCATATATTTATAGTAACCCGCTACGATGAGAGGAAACTAACTATGAACATTTTTATACCCTCCACCATAGGATGGGGGTATATTAACTTTGTCAATCCGTTTGTAATACATCGAAATATTGCTCTAAGACCCCATAAAGTATATATATTCTGGGTCGTGGTGAAATCCTGAGTCGATCTAAGCATGTCCGTCCGTCCGTCTGTTGAAATCACGCTAACTTCCGAACGAAACAAGCTATCGACTTGAAACTTGGCACAAGTAGTTGTTATTAATGTAGGTCGGATGGTATTGTAAATGGGCCATATCGGTCCACTTTTACGAATAGCCCCCATATAAACGGACCCCCAGATTTGGCTTACGAATCCTCTAAGAGAAGCAAATGCCATCCGATCAAGCTGAAATTTGGTATATGGTATCTAATAACCATGCAAAAATTGGTTCACATCGGTCCATAATTATATATCGCCCCCATATAAACCGATCCCCAGATTTGACCTCCGGAGCCTCTTGGAAGACCAAAATTCATCTGATACAGTTGAAATTTGGTACGTGGTGTTAATATATGGCCTCAAACACCCATGCAAAAATTGGTCGAAATCGGTCTATAATTATATATAGCCCCAATATAAAGCGATTCCCAGATTTGACCTACGGAGCCCATTGGAAGAACAAAATTCATCCAATTCGGTTGAAATTTGGTACGTGATGTTAGTATATGATATCCAACAACCATGCAGGAATTGGTTCATATCAGTCAATAATTATATATAGCCCCCATATAAACCGATACCCAAATTTGACCTCCGGAGCCTCTTGGAGAAGCAAACTTCATCCGATCTGGTTGAAATTTGGTACGTGGTGTTAGTATATGATGTTTAACAACCATGCCAAAATTGGTCTATATTAGTCCATAATTATATATAGCCCCCATATAAACCAATCCCGAGATTTGGTTTTGGAGCCTCTGGGAGGAGCAAATTTCACCCGAGTCAGTTTAAATTTGGTACATTGTGCTAGTATATGGCCGGTAACAACCATGCCTAACTAGGTCCATATCGGTCTATAGTTATATACAGCCCTCAGATAAATTCTGGCTCTCCACGTACCGTTAGGTTAGGTTAGGTGGCAGCCCGATGTATCAGACTCACTTAGACTATTCAGTCCATTGTGATACCACATTGGTGAACTTCTCTCTTATCCCCGAGTACTGCCCGATTCCATGATAAGCTCAATGATATATATTATAGGCGAGTCCTAGCGGCATTCCACATTGCAGTGAAATCACTTAGAGAAGCTTTGAAACCCTCAGAAATGTCACCAGCATTACTGAGGTGGGATAATCTACCGCTGAAAAACTTTTTGGTGTTCGGTCGAAGCAGGAATCGAATCCACGACCTTGTGTATGCAAGGAGGGCATGCTAACCATTGCACCACGGTGTCCTAAGTGGAAATCAATTACATTTCTACGGCTTGATGTCATCCTCTACAATCTAAGCTAACCTAACTTTGGTGCACCAGAGACCGTGTTAGCAGAATCAGCCTAAAATGTTTTTTTATCTGCCTGGGGTCCAAACGCACATGGAAGACCATTCGCCAGATATGAATGGTTAGGATGGTGATAGTTGCTCCGTTGGTATTGATGTCAATGAGCTAAATAATGAATTTATAGATGTAAGCCAGTATAAGGATTGATCCGAATTTTTAGAGCTTTGCCTTTTCATCTACTATCCGGAACTATTAGAAAATGAATTTGCCTGTATTGAACAGACGGAAGTAGTCCCATGTTTTGTATGGCAGATTATGCCATGCAAGGAGGGCATGCTAACCATTGCACCACGGTGTCCTAAGTGGAAATCAATTACATTTCTACGGCTTGATGTCATCCTCTACAATCTAAGCTAACCTAACTTTGGTGCACCAGAGACCGTGTTAGCAGAATCAGCCTAAAATGTTTTTTTATCTGCCTGGGGTCCAAACGCACATGGAAGACCATTCGCCAGATATGAATTGGTTAGGATGGTGATAGTTGCTCCGTTGGTATTGATGTCAATGAGCTAAATAATGAATTTATAGATGTAGCCAGTATAAGGATTGATCCGAATTTTTAGAGCTTTGCCTTTTCATCTACTACCGGAACTATAGAAAATGAATTTGCCTGTATTGAACAGACGGAAGTAGTACCATGTTTTGTATGCAGATTATGGCGGTATAGAACTTACAGTATTCCCTTCCCGTTTCATCTATCTATTCGTTTTTTCCATTATTTGATAAAGCCAAACATTTCTTCATACTTAGTTTGTTTACCAAACAGTTGGATTCGTTCTTACATAAGTTCATCATGACAGATTCCTCCACCTAGAACATAGGTGATTTAGATAAAAAAAAATCTTTATTCACAAAAAAATTGTCCTAAAATCATCATGTCTCCCAACTTTGGTAGCTAAAATGTACCTTTAAAATCTTTATTAGCCCTGTTCATAATATTTCCTCCGACATCCTCACAAAAAAAAGACACAAATTAATACCTCATCTCTGGAGAAATTCATACTTCCGTTACCCAAGTCATTGTCAGAGTGTCATGGAGGATTTGCTCTTAATGAACATTTAATTATGCCCACATTTTTATGCACGTACGTCCGCCCCTTGGCCACGTCCCATATCATTTTGCTAAAAAAAAATTGTAATGTGATAATCTTTCTCATGATAATATCCACAACATTTCATTCGGAAACATGAACTTAGATTAATGTTCATATATACTTAGTGGTTGAACAGTGGGAGAATAGTTTGAGAAATATGGGAGTATTTTTGTGTGAAATTTTAGTGTTTATGATCCTGTAAAATCTGAACCTGGAATACCGTCCTATTTTAAGAGAATATGAATTTGCGAAAGATTTGTTATGAGTACAGGGTGGCTGTTATTTAATACAACAAAGTAATGTGTTATATTTATTTTTTTCGAATCAGTTAAGATTTGTTCGAATTACCTACCATGAATTATGTCCTAGGTTAGGTATAGGGACAACCGGTATTTCAGGTTTACTTGGACTATTTTGCCTATTGATATACCACAGAGGTAAACTTCTCTAAGGTGGGTATTAAATTCGAGTTTAGCGGGAAATGATCTAAATGAACAATTGAAAATGTTTATTTCATTTAAAAAGAATTATTAAAGAAAAGTTAGTGTGAAAAATTACCGTTTTAAGGTGGATAATAAGTTCGAAATTGCCGGTGACTCATGAAAATTTTCGTGATTCGTGCGTGAGTCGTGAGTCACGCTCATGACAACAGCGTGAGTGTGCGTAAGCGTGATTAACAAACCAAAATGTCATGCGTGAGCGTGAATCACGAAAATAATATCTTCGTGAGTGTGTGTGAGTAACGAATTACACTCACGAAAATATTCCTGTTCACCAACATAAAACGCTTAAGAGTTAAATTCAACTACAATTTTGGTGACACCTGGGATGTTAAGAGTTTAATAACACTCTCGATTTTAATAATGCTCATGTTTTCAGACATTTCGGTAAGGTAAATTAATCATAAAATTATTCGTGAGTCACGATATTTTTCATGAGCCACGGTATTTTTCGTGAGTAACGACGTTTTCGTGCGTGAGTGTGCTTGAGTACAAATTTTCTTTTCGTGAGTGTGCGTGAGTCCTACCAAAAAATATAGATGCGTGAGTATGATTTTTCAGTCGTGAGTGTGCGTGAGCGTGAGTAAACTATTACTCACGTGCACACCTCTATTTGGTATAGTGGGCATTATTTGGCTCACTTAGACTATTCAGTCCCTTGTGATACCACAATGGTGAATTTCTCTCTTATAACTGAGTGCTGCCCGATTCTATGTTAAGCTCAAAGACAAGGGACCTCCTGTTTATAGCCAAGTCCGAACGGCGTTCCACATTGCAGGGAAACCACTTAGAGAGCTTTGAAACACTCAGAAATGTCACCAGCATTACTGAGGTGGGATAAACCTCCGCTGAAAAACTTTTTGGTATTTGGTCGAAACTGGATTTGAACCCACGACCCTGTGCAAGGCGGGCATGCTAACCATTGCACCATGGTGGCTTTTTTATTTTTTTTATTACTTACTAAAGAAGTCAGCTGAAAATTTACACCTTCGATTGGTCAGAAGAATCTAAAGTCACTGGTACCATTTTTGTACAGCGTGTGAGGGCTTTGTCACCCGTTTGAAGACCATAATTGCGAACCACCGAGAAGCAATCTCAGTTTCGACTAAACACCAATAAATCTTTTTTAGCGGTGTATTATTCCCTCTCAGTAAAGCTGCTGTCAAAGCTTCTCTAAGTAGTTTCACCCGCAATGTAGAATTTCGTTCGAAGAACAAAAAAAAGCAGAGCGGCCCTTGTCATTGAGATAAATTATTGAGAGAACGAGTGGCGATAATAAGACATCGAACAAAAAAGTAAATGCGAAAGAAAATATATATAAAAATGTCTAGTCAAGAGAGATACACGAGAAAATGTAGTCACCGACTACTTATTGAATACGTAAATTTATTCTGAGAAAAACTCTAGAGGAGGAAATCACTGTTGTAGCACCTAATATATCTTAACGACACACACTTTTACTAAAACAAAATCTAGATTATCTCGTCAATTTATATATGTGTGTGAGTTGGATATTCTAATAGGTAAAAAAGTAAAAAAGCGTGAAAATAGATCGCGCAAATTATAGCCGAGTGACTAATATAAGAGCTTGTAGTTCAACTTTATAGTCTCGGAGTAATTTTTAAGACAGAGGCACACTTTAGAAATAGAGTACATTTTTTTCACTGAAGTCAAAAACTTCATCAGATTCTTCAAAAGTTTAAATTAACGCATCGGGCTATAAGTACAGAAGCGAAATAGGCAAAAAGTCTTGGTAGAGCGACATAGAAATAAAGTATATATGCTTATTAGGCGCCACTAGTTTATCAGCCCCAGTACACAGAGAGTGCTTATAAAGCTGAGGTAAAAAAGCTGGGTGGCCGACGAGGACCAAAAAATAATTTATACCCCTGCACCACTATTGTAGAATCATAAATTTTCGATACCAATATCAGCATCTGTCAAAATGTGTTGGGCTATAAAATTAAAGGTTTTCTCCCAACATACATCTTTAAATATCAACTCCGATATCTGGAAGAAATTTGAATAGACTTCTACAAATACTTATTAACTTCAAAATTTAAGGTCGGCTAATGCTAACATAGGGTGGAACACAATTGTTAGTAAAAAAACAATAAGAAAGTCTAAAAGTCGGGCGAGGCCAGGAGCTAAATTATTATATCCCTTGCAGACCACTTTGTTAGATTCTAAATTTTCGATTACGCATATCTAACATTCCGTCAAAGTGTGTTGGGTGCTATATATAAAGGGTTGGTTCCCCAATACATACATTTAAATATCAACTCGATTTGGATCAGAATTTGATAAGACATTCTACAAAAATCTATAGACTCAAAATTTAAAGTCGGCTAGTGGCACAGGTTGGAACATACAATGTTAGTAAAAAAAAATATGGGAAACATTTAAATCTGAAGGCAATTTTTAAGGAAAGCTTCGCAAAAGTTTGTTTATGAAAATTTAATCCTCGATATATATGGGCTATTAGAAGTTTAGGAAAAATTAAGGAAGCCATTTTTACAACTTTTGGACTAAGCAGTGCGCGATTTACAAGGCAAATGTTGGTATTTTGGACGCATTGTTTTGTCGAAATCAAGAAAAACCATAATATGGGAGCTAGTATCTAAATCTGAACCGATTTTCAAACCAAATTTGGCACGCATAGCAACAATGCTAATTCTACTCCCTGTGCAAAATTTCAACTAAGTCGGAGTTAAAAATTGGCACTCTGTGGTCATATGAGTGTAAATCGGGCGAAAGCTATATATGGGAGATATATCTAAATCTGAACCGATTTCAACCAAATTTTGACACGCATTAGCTACAATGCTAAATTCTACCTTGCCCCTGCGCAAAAATTTTCAACTAAATCGGATTAAAAATTGGCCTCATGGGTCCATATGAGTGAAATCGGCGCGAATAGCTATATAATGGGAAAGATATATCTAAAAATCTGACCGATTTGCAAACCAAATTTGCAACGCAAATGGCTACAAATGCTAATTCTACTCCCTGTGCAAATTTTAACTAAAATCGGAGTTAAAAAATTGGCATCTGTGGTCATGTATGAGTGTTAAATCGGTGCGAAAAGCTATATATGGGAGATATATCCAGATCCTGAACCGATTTCAACACAAATTTGGCACGATAGTTACATATGCTAATTCTAACTCCCTGGTGCAAAATTTCAACTAAATCGGAGTAAAACAAAATTGGTCCTCTGTTGGCAAGATGAAAGTGTAAATCGGGCCGAAAAGCTAATATATGGGAGCTATATCAAAATCTGGCACCAGGATTTGGCTGATATTTTGCAAGTTTTTCGAGGCCCATAAAAATTATCGATGTACGGAATCTTGAGGAAGATGCAGTTTTGATATATCACGCCAAATTATGACTAGATGCGGTGAAAAATATAATATGGCAGCTATAGTCTTAAACTGAAACCGATTTTTCCAAAAATCAAATAGGGATCGTCTAAATGAGCCGAAACCAGAATCCTATACCAAATTTTAGGACAATCGGACTAAAACTGCGAATCTGTACTTTGGCACACAAAAATACATGCAAACAGACAGGCAGAAGAACGGACGACAGACCATGCCGACAGATACAGACAGACGGATCATCGCTAAATCGACTCAGAATTTAATTCTAAGCCGAATCGTATACTAAAAGATGGGTCTATGAACCACTATTTTCTTGGCGTTACATACAATGCACAAACTTATTATAACCCTGTACGCACAGTAGTGGTGAAGGTATAAATAAGGGAAACGTTTAAAATCTGAAAGCAATTTTAAGGAAACTTCAAAAAATGTTTTTTATGATTGTTATCGACTCGATATATAGTATTAGCAGTTTAGGAAAAAATCAGAAGTCATTTTTATCAATCCTTTCGACTAGCAGTGGCGATTTGTAACAAAAGGAAAATGTTGGTATTTTGAGCCAATTTTGTCGAAATCAGAACAAAACATATATATGGGAGCTATAACTAAGATCTGAACCGATTTCAACGCGAATATTCTGGCAACGCATAGCAAACACAAATGCTAAATTCTACCTCTGTAGCAAAATTTCAAACTAAATTCGGAGTTAACAATTGGCCTCTGTGGAACAATATGAGTGTAAATCGGCGAAAGCTATATATGGGAGATATATCTCAATCTGAACCCGATTTTTCAACCAAATGTTGGCAGCGCATAGCAACAATGCAAATTCTACTGCCCTGTGCAAAATTCAACTAAATCGGAGTTGAAAAATTGGTCCTCTGGTGGTCATATGAGTGTAATCCGGCGAAAGCTATATATGGGAGATATATCTAGAATCTGAACCGATTTTCAACCAAATTGGCAGGCATAGCTAGCAAATCTAGTCTCTATACTCCAACTGTGCAAAATTCTCAACTAAATCGGAGTTAAAAATTGGCCTATGTGGTCCATAATGAGTGTAAAATCGGCCGAAAGCTATATTATGGGAGATATATCCCAAATCTGAACGCCAGATTTCAAACCAATTTGGACGCATAGTAACAAAGC
The DNA here is from genome assembly GCA_003123925.1 of Haematobia irritans. Lineage (NCBI taxonomy): Eukaryota > Metazoa > Arthropoda > Insecta > Diptera > Muscidae > Haematobia > Haematobia irritans. The sequence goes on along the minus strand of PGFW01010641.1, from coordinate 8,145 downwards.
TAATTCTACTTCCCTGTGCAAAATTTTCAAGTAAATCGGAGTTAAAAATTGGCCCTGTGGTTCATGATTGAAGTGTAAAATCGGCGAAAGGTATAATATGGGAGATATATATAAATCTGAACACGTAATTTCAACCAAATTTGGCAACGCAGGGGGCTTTTTTTTAAAAACCCCCAAATGGCCGCTAATTCTACTCGCCTGTGCAATAATTTCAACTAAATCGAGGTTAAAAAATTGGCTCATGGGTCCATATGAGTGTAAATCGGGCGAAAAGTAATATATGGGGATAATATCTAAATCTGAACCGATGTTCAACCAAATTTGGCACCGCATGGCCTACAATGCTAATTCTACCTCACCCTGTGCAACAATTTCAACTAAATCCGGAGTTAAAAAAATTGGCCTCTGTGTCATATGATGTAAAATCCGGCGAAAGCTATATATGGGAGCTATATCTAAATTTCTGAACGCGATTTTGCTGAATATTTCAGCAAAGATTTTGCGGAAAGACTCACAAAATAATTCGGATGTACGGAATTGAGGAAGAATCGGTTGATATACACGCCAATTAATGAACCAGATCGGTGAAAAATATATATGGCAGGCCTATATCTAAATCTGAATCCGATTTTTTTCCAAAATCAATAGGGATCGTGACTTTGCGAGCCGAAAAACAAGGACCCCTATATACCAAATTTTAAGGACAATCGGAATGAAAACTGCGAGCTGTATCTTTGCACACAAAAATAACATCAACAGACAGACAGACAGACAGACGGACAGACAGACAGACGGACATCGCTAAATCGACTCAGAATTTAAATTCTAAGCCGATCCGTATACTAAAAGTTTGTCCTAAATGAATTACTTCCTTCTTGGGCGTACATACAAATGCACAAACGTTATTATACCCTGTACCCAGTAAAAAGTGGTGAACGGGTATAAAAAAAAATATGCGAAAGCATTTAAAATCTGAAAGGCAATTTAAGGAAACTTCGGCAAAAGTTTTAGCGATTTATCGCTCGATATATATGTATTAGAAGTTTAAGGAAATAAGAGGTCATTTTTACATACTTTCGAGTAAAGCCAGTGGCGATTTTGACAAGGAAAATGTTGGATTTTGAACCATTTTTGTCGACAATCAGAAAAACATATATATGGGAGCTATATCTAAAATCTGAAGCCGAATTTTAAACCAAAAATTTGCACGCATAGCAACAATGCTAATTATACTCCCTGTCAAAATTTCGAACTAAATCGAAGTAAAAATTGGTGGACTGCTGTGGTCAAATATGAGTGTAAAATCGGCGAAAGCTATATAATGGGAGATATATGCCAATCTGAAGCCGATTTCAACCCAAATTCTTGCAACGCATAGCAAACAATGCAAATTCTACTCCCTGTGCAAAATTTCAACTAAATTGAGCAAAAAAATTGGGCTCTGTGGGCAAATGAATGTAAAATCGGGCGAAAGCTATATTGGGAGCTATATCTTAAATCTGAAACGCGATTTGCTTGAAATATTTTGCAAAGTTTTTCCGAAACTCCAAAAATAATTCGGATGGTACGTAATTGAGAAAGATCGGTTAATATATCACGCCAATTATGACCAGATATCGGTGAAAAAATATATATGGCAGCCGTATAATCTAAATCTGAACCAGAATTTTTTCACAAATATCAAGTAGGATGTCTTTGAGCCGAAACAAGGAAAATAATTCCATAATTTTAGGACAATCGAACCTAAAACTGCGAGGCTGTACTTTGCACACAAAAATACATCAACAGAACAGACAGAACGGTCCAGACAGACAGACAGACGGACATCGCCTAAATCGACTCAGAATTTAATTCTAAGACGATCGGTAATAACTAAACGATGGGTCTCAGACTTTTCCTTCTTGGGTTACATACAAATGCACAAACTTAAG
>PGFW01010640.1:5420-18876 GCA_003123925.1 Haematobia irritans | reverse complement strand
TATGCTGGTTTGAGCAAGCTATGTTATGATGGCAAATGTTCGATGGGAGAATTGCAAGGGTTGTTAACGACACCAAAGCAAATAATGGCCCATTTCAACTTAAACCGCCACACTATATATGCTAATGTTTCTTTTTTATCGAGACAGTCAGATATCACTCGCTGATATATGCCTATAACGGCGTCGCTGCCCTGATAGCAGATTTTGCAAAAACTATTTGGCGCGAAGTATTAATGACTATTGTGCATGAGCTGTCATTGATGCGGTAGGGAAAAAGAATCAAATTAAACACCTGCTTGTCTGAGTGTCCTGCATTTTGTTTGTAAAGCGCAAAGAACTTTTAGCGAGCCATATAGCTCAGATTACTGGCGGATCTTGGAAAAACGTTTAACTTAAGCAGTCTGCTAATGTTTTGGAACAATGCTGGTTGTTCAACAAAGAAAAAATAATCATAGAAGGTCAGCTGTTAATTAAAACTAGAATTGCCCATATGTAATAGGTACTTTTAGTTAATGTGGTATCACAATGGACTGAATAGTCTAAGTGAGCCTGAATCTTAATCGGGCTGCCACTTTAACCTAACCTAACCTAATGCCCGCTTTTATATTTTAAGGTGTTCGTCAAGTCCTCGTGGACTACTTATTAATAAAGGGAAACTAAACTTTGTTATTATACTGTTTCCTCCTTTTTTCATTTTTACTGCTCCCAACTATAAAAAGAGTATAGTGCCCTTTCGCTTATTTTTTATTGAAGATCCCTTTCGTTAATTTTTGTATATTTTTCCACCGTTTTCTTTTTAATTCTTTTGTCTGAATATTTGACTTAACTCCTCGATACGTTTCGATTTCTTTTTAACGAACAAAGAAACAAATTGTTGCCCCATTGCCAAAATGATAAAACAAAACTCATGTCCACAATACATAAAATGCTGCTCTCAAGGCGAAAACACATGCTGTTTTTTTTCAAATGTCTATTCTCTTTACTCCGAATACTCATTCTAATATTCAAATTAAATAATATTTAGACTTAAGCATATCAAATTTTTGGCCTTATCATAAAACAGTTTTCCGAAACAGCATACAAAGCGGTTTTCACAGAATTTTGCTCTCTTTTATTTCTCTCGCTGTTGTTTATGTTGATCAGGCTGGCCCCAATAAAATTTCAATAATAATCGTCACTTTTTCGAAAAATCTCGTTCATAATCGATCACTTAACATTTTTTAAAATCGTCGAAAAATCTGCAAAGTTAATAATATGTTAACACCAAACTAATTTTTTTTGTTAAAAACAAATATATTTATTTCATATAAAGCAACAGATAAATTAACAGCAACTATGCCATTTCAAACAACAAACTCATAATGAATTCAGTAAGTATATAAAATAAAATTAAAAACAAAAAAACATTTTTTAAGCAATGCTATTGAAATTCAAAAAAAAGCTATAAAAAATATTTTTTAATATATAGTTATTACTCAGTAAGTTTTGCTTTAAAAATAAAAAAAAAGATCTTTAATATTTAAATATTTGTTGCCCGATTTGCCAAAATTTGAGAATATGCAAAAATTTTATTAAAAATAAAATTTAGCAAAATTTTCTACAGATATAAAGGATTGAGAAAGTTTTCTATACGAATAAAATTTTGACAAAAATTCTCTATAGAAAATAAGAATGTTGGCCAAATTTTTTTATAGAAATAAAATTAATTGGACAAAATTTTCTATAAAATAAAAATTTTGAAAAAAAAAAAATTCATATTGGAAATAAATTTTGGCCGAAATTTTCTATAAAAATAAAAAAGTTTTGACAACTTTTTCAGTAGAAATAAAATTTTAACAAAATTTTCTTTCAGTAGAAATAAAATTTTGACAAAATTTTCTGTAGAAATAAAATTTTGACGAAATTTTCTACAAAAATAAAATTTTGACAAAATTGTCTATAGAAATAAAATAAAAAAAAATCTATAGAAATAAAATTCTCTATAAAAATAAAATTTTGACAAAATTTTCTATAAAAATAAAATTTTGAAAAAAATTTCTATAGAAATAAAATTTTGCCGAAATTTTCTATAGAAATAAAATTTTGACAACTTTTTGTGCAGAAATAAAATGTTAACAAAATTTTCTATAGAAATAAAATGTTGACAACTTTTTCTGTAGAAATAAAATTTTAACAAAATTTTCTATAGAAAAATTAAAATTTTGCCGAAATTGTCTATAGAAATAAAAATGTTGACAACTTTTGTGTAGCAAAATAAACATTTTAACAAAATTTTCTCTATTAAAATTCCATAGAAACATTTCATTCCAAATATAAACAAAATTTTATATATACTAACCACACAAATTGATCAATAAAGTTCAAGATTTTTTTGTAATTTGGTAGATTTTTGATTAAAATTGGTTTTTAAATTTTTGGTGAATTTATTTTTTTGGCACGAGTGGAAACCGCCGATACTAATACTGTAGATGTAATCTCTCGAGGTATAGCTCTACATGTATTGAAATCTCTAGCAAAAACTTGCAATTCTCTGACTATTGTCAAATGTATTCTCTCTTTTGGTGGCCTCTGAAATTGCTAAACGGAACTGCTTTCTGGTTTAAATTTTTGAACCGAGCTAATAGCCTTCGTTCATTTTTGGTGCAAAAATCGGCATTTGCCTATTTTTTGAGTAAAAAATCGTCAAAATAGCCGATAAAATCGCGCATTGCCTATTTTTTATGAGTAAAAAATCGTCAAAATGCCGATAAATCGGCAAAATTGGCAGCCCTGACGCTGATATCTTTCGTCAACCCTCCCGGTTTCCATCCTTCTATTTCTTTCTCTATACTCATCTCTCTCTCTCCTGTCGCTCTTTTTTTCTGAATAAAATATCACAACACTATATATGTTTTACTCGAAATTTGTAAATGTATATAATCGTTATACATTACACACTATTATTTTTATGAAACATTCTTGCCCCAAACAATAGTATATTTTAAACATATGCTGTCGCCAAAACTTTAGTTAGTAGAGTTAGTTTAGGACATTACATGTTTGCACTAAAATATTTTGTTTAAAAATTGTGCCGAGAACCAATTTTGTTTATATCGGAACATATGAAAAACATATTTTTCTAACAGTGTGGTTGTAAACCCGCATTTTTCCTTCCCCAGAACTAGAGTTCATGAGTTATATCTAAAAATCTAATCTAGATCCGGACTTCGTCACGAAGAAGCTTTAAAAAACTAACTCAAGCTATGAAACTCCATCATCGATTCTTATACTAACGTTAGAGTCTTAATTCTAAATTATCGTAGTTATATACTTAGTAGTTTAGTCTTTGTTATGATATTATAATTACCAAAAACTTGCTTAAAAAAAATTTATAATTCGAAAATTATATGTGCTAAATACCAAAATTTACGATCGTATTAATCAGTTTAAAAAAAAAAACTGGAGGAAGTGTCCTAATTGCTGTTTCTTTAGAATTCCCTTCTGAACAAATTAATGTTCCTTGCAATGATAGTATAGAATTTTTAGCAGTGAAAATCCATATACGAATATTTATTTTTTAGTTTTCATATTTGTACCAAATGTTAGTAATTGAACCATTATTTAATTGTTAACCAACCTAGTATATATATATTATAATATATATATATATATATATATATATATATATATATATATATATATAATATATATATAATATTATATATATATATAACAGCTTGAGTTTAGTTTTTTAAAGCTTCTTCGGGACGAGTCCGATCTAGGATTTAGATTGTAGATATTACTCATGAACTATATTCTTTTATTTTTTTTTTTTTATTTTTGTTCGGGAGCAAAAATGCAAGGTTTACAACCACACTGTTAGAAAAATATGTTTTTCATATGTTCCGATATAAACAAAATGTGGTTCGAGCACAATTTTTAAACACAATATATTTAAGATGCAAACATGTTAATGTTCCTAAAACTAACTCTAAAATGTTTGGACACATATGTTAAAATATACTAGTTGGGGCAAAGAATTATTTCATAAAAAATAATATGTGTGAATGTAAACATATATACATTTTACAAATTCGAGTAAACATATATTTATGTTGTGATATTTTATTCAGAGAGCGACAGAGCAGAGAGTTATAGAGAAAAGAAATAGAGATGGAAAACCGGAGGGTGACGAAAGATATCAGCGTCAGGGCTGCCCAATTTTATCCGATTTATCGCATTTATGACGATTTTTTACTCAAAAAAATAAGCAAATACCGATTTTTGCCCACCAAAAATTACGAATATCAGCTCGCGTTTCAAAAATTTGGACTAGGAAGCAGTTCGTTTACACATTAGAGCACAAAAGGAGAGAATAAAATTTGACAAAATTTTATTTTTATAGAGATAATTTTATTTCTATAGATTTTTTTTATTTTATTTCTATAGACAATTTTTGTCAAAATTTATTTTTGAGAAATTTCGTCAAAATTTAATTTTACAGGGAAAATTTTTGTCAAATTTTATTTCTACTGAAAGAAAATTTTGTTTAAAATTTATTTCTACTGAAAAAGTTTGATCAAAACTTGTTTATTTTTTATAGAAAATTGCGCAAAAATTTTATTCCAATAGAATTTTTTTTCAAAATTTTTATTTCTATAGAAAATTTTGTCAATATTTTATTTCTATAAAAAAATTTGCCAACATTTTATTTCTATAGAGAATTTTGTCAAAATTTTATTCGTATAGAAAACTTTCTCAATCCTTTTAATATTCTGATAGAAAATTTTTGCAATTTTATTTTAAATAAAAATTTATTGCAAATTCTCAAATTTTGGCAAATCGGGCAACAAATATTTAAATATTAAAGATCTTTTTTTTTTTTAAAGCAAAACTTACTGAAGTAAAACTATATATTAAAAAAATATTTTTTATACTTTTTTTGAATTTCATAGCATTGCAATTAAAAATGTTTTTTTGTTTTTAATTTTATTTTTATATGCGACTGAATTCATTATGAGTTTGTTGTTGAAATGCATAGTTGTGTTAATTTTCTGTTCTTTATAATGAATACAATATATTTGCTTCTTTAACAAAAAAAAATTAGTGGCTGTTAATATATTAACTTTGCCAGATTTTCGCACGATTTTTTAAATGTAAGTGACGATTATGAGAATTTTTCGGAAAAAAAGGACGATTATTATTGAAATTTTATTGGCCCAGCCCTGATCAACAAACACAGCGAGAGAATCAAAAAGATGAGCATACTCTGTGAAAACCGCTTGTATGCTGTTCGCCCGAAAAACTGTTTATGATAAGGCCAAAAAATATTTGATATGCTATAAGTCTAAATATTATTAATTTTGAATATTTAGAATGGTATTCGGAAGTAAAGGAGAATAAGACATTTTGAAAAAAAAACAGCATGTGTTTTCGCCTTGAGAGCAGCATTTTATGTATTGTGGACATGAGTTTTGTTTATCATTTTGGCAATGGGCACAATTTTGTTCTTGGTTCGTTAAAAGAAATCGGAACGTACGAGGAGTAAGTCAAAATATTCAGACAAAAGAAATTTAAAAAGAACACCGGTGGAAAATATACAAAAATTACAAAAGGGGATCCCGCCTTTCCAATCCCCCTTCACTCAATAAAAATAACGAAAAGGGCACTATTACTCTTTTTAGATTGCGGACAGTAAATGAAAAAAAGGAGGAAACAGTATAATAAACAAAGTTTAGTTCCCTTTATAATAAGTAGTCCACGCGAGGACTTGACAGAACACCTTAAAATATAAAAGCGGGGCATTAAGTTCGAGTTTTGCAGCATACAAGCCAATTGAAAAAGTTTATTTCTTTAAAATAAAATATTTTAAGAAAAGTTAAAAGGCAAAACAGTGTCAATTTTAGCAGCTTCAATAATGCCAACCTAATACCGCCTTAAAGGTAAAAATGAAATTAAGTTACAAAACACGAAAGGTTTAAATGCATTTAAAAAGGTGTTAAATGCTTACGTTAAAAACACGCCTAATAAATTTATTGTATATTATAAAATTATTTATGTATGTTTTATACTCGGACTCACGTTATTCTTCTTTGTTAGAGTTTTTGAATTCCTTTCCAGAAATTTCAAACTTTTATACAAAAACAGTTTTTTATTACAAAATTGTTATTTCCAATAAAAAAAAACAAATATTTTAATCCAAAAGCTCAGTCCATTTCGTTTATATCAAGCACTGTTGCTGCACTGTTAAATCTTTAATAACCACATTTTTCGCAAAAGTTTCATTAATAAACATTTAATTATCAGTATAAATATAAATGTTGTTAATTACAAAAAATTTCGTGTTTCGGGTCGGAGCAGGGACTGAAACCACGACCCTTTGCATGAAAGCGGACATTGTAACCATTGCTCACGTGACAAACAAATGTAATTGTTTCTTGCTTAAAATAATGTTTTGTTAGCATCGGCTCGTGTCGGCGCTGCCAGACTATGACATATGTATGAATGTATGAAAACTTATTAACGATTAACTGTCTATTGGATGGCCATAACAGCATAACGTTACCCAATAGGACAGTGTGATGGCTTACAAACTGTATGCGTCCTCGGTTCGATTCTCGTCAGTAGAAAGGTAAAATTGAAAAAATTATAAAATTGAAAATAATTTTCTTCAACATTAATTTGTATTACAGAAAAATTGTGCCAAGAACTAAAAATTTTGTTGGAAATGAAAATTAATGTCGAGGCCGAATGAGCACAAATTCTTCTTTGCGGGAAAATTCTTTCCAGAGCATATAATTATTTTAGGGCTCAAAATGCTTCCAAACATACAAATTGCTTCACATAATACAAACATATTAATATTTCGGCAGCATCCAATAATATATATATGCTTCCTGCAAAATATTTTTGGAACATATGTTTGAGAAGCGATTTTTTTTTTGAGGGTGCACTTCAAAAATATCTGGTACAAGAATTCGTAATGACGCCATTCTTCTTTTATCAGCGAATTTAAATTTGATAATTTCCACATCAACATCACTTTTAAGCTTCCATTTAATAGGACGCAATTTCAGCCGATGACGTTTCCACAGCAAAACGTGAAGAAAAATAGTTTTTTTCAGGACCAGATTTAGTTGTCCATTAAAAAAAAAAATATATTTTAGCTCCGAAAGTCGTATAAGGGATATGAAAATTATTCAAAGCTGAAGTGTAACTGCTTGATTTCAATATACATTGGTTTGATAGACCGTGAAAAACGGAAATGGGCAAAGAAGGTTATATTGGTTCTGAAACGGTAGTAATTCATCAAGAGAATAGTCCGGAATAGAACTTGGTTTGATATCGCGAGCTACAGAACATTGTATGTTTCAATCAGGTTTCTTTCTTTACGCCAACGAATCAAAAGGTTGAACTTAGGCATTTCTCCAAGCAGGAAAATTAAGTGAACATTTCCTTGTATTTTCAGTAAAACTCCTCGACAAGAGCAGTAAGAATCATATGTTGATCATTGCGAACTTTACGCCAGTAATTCACAATTGTTTATAAAACAAACAACAAAAATTAACAAGAAAAATTTTGTTTTGTAGTGTAGTAGTAGCCAGCGTTCGCTCACCAGTAATTAGCTTCCAGCAAAACAAGCGTCGCCCTAAAAAAGTAGTGAAAATGTTCTTTCTGGTATCTGGTTTAGTGGGAGCAAAATTAGAGTGTGAACCGAATTAGTTATGCGATGGACAAAAAAAAGTGTGATATTTTCAAAATAAATGATTATTAAAATTTGTTATGAATTTTTAAATGAATTTTTTAACCTTTGGTTCGAAAACGTTTGTCCTCCAAATGCCTTTAAAAAAAATTTCAAAAAATATTTTCCAGAATGCATTTTAGATTTTTTTTTACAAAATTTTATAATTTTGCTTTGCTTTCTTTTACTACATGCACTTGAAACACAAAAAGTTAAAATTACCCATTAAAAAATTAAAAAAGTGGGTTAAAAAAGCGATTTATAAAAAATAAAATTAAAAGAACTTCCTGTGTAGTTAAAAATAAAGAACATCTTTGGGAGGACAGTTTTTGGAAGTGCTTTAAAGTGCTGCCTTTAGGAAAAAAACTTCATGGTGTTTCGTCCTGGAATAGCTTAAGTTACTTTCTAGTCTTCAAACCTTTGCCAGTTCTCTACTAACTTACATCCTACACTGAAAATCACTGTTTTCTCGCGAAAAAACTTTCCCCAATAGAATTAAACATTTGCCACGAAAATAGGAAAGGCCTACTATTTCGCACTTTTCGCCAGAAAGGTAGCATAAGGTACGAAACTTTAAAACAAACGAGTAATCGGTTGACAACGAGTGTTTATCGTTCTTAAAAGAAATATTTATAAAAAATTTTTGTCGGGGAAAGTCCTATTTCGAATTTACCGGCCCCTAAGTTTTCATTATCATGTATATTGGATTACCGACCCTGTTCCGAAAGCGGAATCGCAAAACTCAAACTTAACTGGAATGGAAAAACATTTCCAATCCTTTTAATTTGCTACTGTTTCGGATACCTACTTTATGTAAAAGTTTTAACTACCTTTACGTAGTCGTAGTGAATTGCTTGCTTTCATAATTTTGGACAATTGATCTCACTAGTGAACACACAGAAAAGGAATATGATCACCTCAAACATGTATTGGACGGGGAACATTCTATACGAAATATTCTAAATTCTAATCAAGTTCGCCTCTTCATTTGTTTCAAATTTATCTAATTAGATTTATCGTTATAAAGTGGTTTTAAATCGACTTTAGGTCGCAATAAAAGTCCGATTTGATGACTACCACCGAAAGAATCTCTTCGCTTAATTTTACGAAAGAATTTCTTCATTTAACTATTCTTCCTGAATTCTTCATTAACAATAACGAAATTTTCATTCATTTTCTTAAATTTTTACGAGAACATTTTACGAATTACGAAACTTCTACGAACAACATTCTACATTAACTTTTCTTCGTAAAAAGTCGTACTTTTAAACGAAAACTTCTTTCATATTTCATGAATTTTGTGAAGAAGTTTTTACGAAATATTTTAAACGAAACATTCCTGCGTTAAAATTTCATTTCATAAAAACGTACGCAAACATTTTTTCTATTGAATTAACCGACAGAAGTTTCATTGAAGTCTGTAAAATTTCCGTTCGCGGCATTAAATTGTCTTTTATAATGTGCTTAGCTGTATTCCTTTATTCTATTTTTATGCAAGTCTATGCTAACTTTTCATTTGCGTGATGAGCGCGACTATGAATAAAAGTGAAGCAATTAAAACTAAAAATATATTCAAAAAACTTAAGATGTAAATTAGCTGATGTCATTTTTTCACACTTGCCAAACTACAACAAAATGCACTTTCGAGCTATATTTTTTTTTCTTAAAGCTTCGAACATTTTTCATTAAAAAAGTACGAAAGTTGTTCAAGTAAAAAGTCACGACACATCTTTTTCATTTAAAAACTACGGAAAATTTTTCATTTAAAAAGTTACGAAACAGTTTTTATAAAAAGAACGAAATTGTTTCATAAAAATAACGAAATTTTTTCATAAAAAAAGTACGAAGATTTCTTCATAAAAAGTTACGAATTTTTTTCTTACAAACTATGAAAATTTTGGAAGAACTTTTCTTCGTAAAAAGAACGAAATATTTCGTACTTTTAATGAAAAGTTTCTTTGGTTCTAAAACAATGACAAATTTCGTACTTTTCTTTCGGTGTAATGTTAAAGTTCGTTTAGTAGATGAGACTGATTTTCACAAAATTCATAAGAGTATTAGAAGAATTTGAGGATTACTAAAAAGCATCTTCAACTCTTTGGACAAAAAGTCGATTAGTCAAAAAATCGATTTTTGTATCCCTAATGCTTACCATTGTGCCGTGTTTATATATATCCTTGCAGTCGGATTCATAGTCGAGAATTTATTATTAATAAAAATAAGTAATCAATCGTTGTTGCGAACATTTGTAAAGAAAAGACAATAGTATTTTTTTTTTAATTTTATGACTAGTTGTTAGACAATTGCAATGAAATTTTCTTAACTTAATGGATTGGTAGTTTAAAAAAAAACGTAATCAAATGTATCTCTAATTTTCTAATCTAATATGTAAAAGTGTATGTATGTGTTTTTATATATCTGTATGATGGACATACCAATTTCATTCGTTTGACATTATATGTTTTTGTATAATCATATATCGAATATGTGTAAACATAAATCTTAAGTACACTTTTGTTCAAAACTGCGTTAAGTAAATTTGGATGACAAATACTCTAACTTTGTATTCGCATAAAATTTATATTGTACCATTAATGTTTACCAATAATTATAATAATATTTATATTTATTTTAATCAATATTACTAATATGCTATAGTCATAAAAAAGTAAAAGTAAAATTAGTGTGGATAGAAACAAGTAGCTTAAATTATTAGAATTTACTATGGATCTTTATCTTCAACATTCGGTTTAATAAAATTTCTGAATTCCAAAAGACTTGAATGTTTCACTAGCTCAGCTGATGAACATCGGGACATGCCATGATGAATATTAATTGTCCTTGCATTTACTTGTAGTTTAGTAAGGAGTTGTTTACACGCCCTTTTATTTTCAATTACGCACATGGATCTAAAAAATATCTGCTAATATTTACCCTCTAATGCCCCATTTTTTTGCCAGTTGATAAAATATGCCAGGTTTACGACATATTAGCAAGAAAACGAAACAAGCAAACTCAATACGGTAAAATTCAGTACATACGGCAATGTCGCTCATAGAGTTTTGCTTTTGTTCTATCCATTTTTGTTGTCTATAGATGTGTTTTACTAAAATCTTCCCGTTTTATCGGAGACCGCCTAAAAGCGGGGTTGAGCATTAGAGGTTAAATAAAGGTAAAGAGGGTTAAATAAACTGGATGTCACAAATGCAATAAAATATTAATATACATCTTATTATTTTCCCTTAAGGAGAATTTGATACTAATGTGTGTAATGTTCCGAAGATATTGACTCAATTTAAAGACTTTGGTATTTTTCCAGACTTATCTCAAAGATTTCTTTGCAATATATTTTTCTTTTCATTTACACAGAAAACTTTTTATCCAATTAATTTTTCATTAAATTTTCTTCAATCACAGAATTAATTAGAAATAAAAATTTGAAATGATCGGTACTTCATTTAATTTTTTAATTGGTTTTGGTCTCAAAACTCTCTATTTAAATGAGTCAATTAATTATTTATTGTATTATTATTTATTTATAATTATTTTATCGCTATATGAAATAATTTTCTTGTAATTTTAGAAAAATTTATACGATTTAGAACTATTCTTATGAATTTACTGATTATAATTATGATTGGATTTAGAAAAATTTATTACGATTTAGAACTATTCTTATGAATTTACTGATTATAATTATGATTGGATTTTTTCTTTGGATTCGATTCAAGATTTAATGGACCCATGTAAAGGGTGGTTAAATTGTAAGGGCCGATGTTGAATGTGAACCACACCTAAACGCCAATTTTTTTCGAATTTTATTTGACATTTCTCTATTTCAGACTTACTCAATTTGAACCATGGACGTCGTGAATGGGCTGAATGGTTCCAAGAAATGGCAACAGTGGATGATCAATTTTCAGAAGAAAATCATCTTCAGTGTTGAGGCACATTTTCACCTCAGTGGATTCGTCAATAAACAGAATTGCCGCATTTTGGCGAATGAGAATCGAAGAGTGATTGTCGAAAAACCAATGCACCCACAAAGAGTGACTGTTTGGTGCGGTTTATGGGCCATTTGCCACACAGCTAACGAAACAATGGCTCTTTTGCGCAACAAATTCAATGGCCGTGTTATCTCACGTAATGGCGATGTCAATTGGCCGCCAAGATCATGTGATTTGAGACCGTTGGACTTTTTTCTTTGGGGTTATTTGAAAGAAAAGGTGTACGTCGATAAGCCAGCAACAATTCAGGAGCTAAAGGATGAGATAATTCGGCAAATTAACGGCATAGAACCTCCATTATGCTTCAGCGTCTTCGAAAATTTGGACCTTCGGATGCAGGTGTGCCACCGAGGTCGCGGCGCCCAATTGGCCGATATTTTGTTCCATACATTATTGAGTAATACCAATATATCATAATAAAATTATATTACAATAATTTCCTAAATAGTTTGTGTTTTATTCAAAATCAACATCGGCCCTTGAAATTTTAACCACCCTTTATGTAGAATCTAATGGTGTTTTCTTTTCTGAAAAAAGTGCTTTGCCTTCATTTTGTCTGTACAGAATGCGCATTTTTAAAATGTTACCAGAAACCTAAAAAAATGCTATCATTTCAGCGGGCAGAAAAGAATTCAAAGAAGGAAACAGGGCAATCGCAGCACTCTCGTTTGTTGGCAGTGCTGAAAATGCCCGTAATTTGCCTCTATGCGTGGCGCTATTTTCACAACAGAATTCGAAGCCTTTTCGCACTTTTACCTGTTTTTTTAGAAAAGAACCTAAAGAGTACATTTTCCGGGCAAAATGCAAAAAAAGTGTGCATTTTTTACAAGAAAAGAAAACGCCATAATTATTCAATTATATTTTTTTATTTGGAAATATATTTTGATTTAATTAAAAATTAAGTTGGGATAATTTATTATTTTTTAAATACACGCAAAGAAAAAATACTTTCCTCCGGAACGAAATTTTAGACAAACGAAATTCCCCTTTCTTATAATGTATTTTCTTTTGGAGCAAATAAACCCGAAGTTGTTATAAGCGATTCAACGATTGTCTCTGATATTTTTTATTTGCTTTAAAGGTACATTTTTTAGCATCAAAAGAAAACTTTGTTTTTCTAAAATTTCGTTCCTCAGAAAAGAAAACTCTTCTTTCTGTGTATATAATACAAAAACTCAACTTTTTAATTGGAAATATTTTGGTGATTTTTTCTCTGTGTAGGCATTTATTGATACATCTAAGAGATACAATTGGGCATCTTAATTCGTGAAGAATACGATTTGTTTTGCTTTTGATATCATTATATTATTTCATTGTATCAGTTTTAATGATAAACTTCGTTAATTTGGGTTAGGTTCAAAGATATTCGTCTTCATGGGAAAAACGAGTATTCTAAGCTTAGAAAGGTAATTTTGTCTTCCTTAAAGAATACATCACGTCGGCTCTATCTATAACCCAATTGATCTGGAATGTATTTAAGTCACACTGAAAAAAATATTGTCGTGAGGCCAAACATTTCATGTCTTTAAAATACGACTACGAATTTTGCTTAGTCTAGAAGATGCATTTCTCTGATATAAAGCTTTTTTCCTTATCCAAAAAGTCGATAAACTTTTCAATGAAGTCGTTGTATCCTTATAGTTAAGTGATTCGACTTAAAATTGAGTATCCTAGGTTAGGTTAGGTTATGTGGCAGCCCGATGTATCAGGCTCACTTAGACTATTCAGT
>PGFW01010639.1:6833-17486 GCA_003123925.1 Haematobia irritans | reverse complement strand
TCGCATTTATTAACTGTGATAATTCGTCACAGGTCTGTGGGTATAAAATGGAAATTGAATTTCAAAAGTGATATGAAATCGGTGAAAAACTAGATAGGCATTAGAATTATGAAGACTATACTCAAGAAAAAAAGTGAATGCATAGGGATGGAAAAATGTAGATTAATTTTAGAAAAGTATAACTAAACTGTATTACAAACGCCGATATGACAAAAAATAATCCAGCAAAAAAAGCGTCTTCAGAACAGTAGTGCAAATATTCTTTTGGATCCGGAAGTGGTGCAAAATTGGTGCAGAAGCGATGAATGAAATATGAAATAGTTGAAAAACTAGATAGGCATTAGAATTATGAAGACTACACTCAAGAAAAAAAGTAAATCCACAGGGATGGAAAAATGTAGATTAATTTTAGAAAAGTATAACTAAACTGTATTACAAACGCCGATATTACAAAAAATAACCCAGCAAAAAAGCGTCGTCAAACAAGTATTGAAAATGTTCTTTTTGGATCCAGAAGTGGTGAAAAATTGACGCAGAAGCGATGAATTTAAAATAGGCTTGTCATAGGACGGATGTCCTACATTTCGACAGCCGTTGCACTGAATATGCATCACTTCTCAAGATGTGATACGAATTCAGTGTTTAAGATGTCAAGTAAAAAATGTTGTGATATTTTAATAAATAAATAATTTTTAAAATTCTTTGCGATTTTTAATGGATTCTAACGATTGTCTGATTTCAACATTTCAAAAATTCACAATTTTAGCATCTTTTTTTTTTGACAAAATTTAAATAATTTGCACCATTTTATTAATCTTTGCTCATTGAGTTATCATAAATCGAATTAAAAGAGTTGCTGAGTAGTTAAAATAAAGTACATTTCTTGGAAAAATTGCCAATTTGTCTTTAGCGCCATACGATGTTCATGATGGGCATCCCAGCAAAAAAAACGGTCGCCAAAAAAGTAGTGAAAATGTTCTTTTTGGATCCGGAAGTGGTGCAAAATTGGCGCAGAAGCGATGTATTTAACACGGACTTGTCATAGGACGTATGTCCACCATTTCCAATACCGTTGCACTGAATTTGCAGCACTTCGAATTCAGTGTTTTGGATGTAAATTAAAAATTTTGCAGTAATTTGCCAAATACATAAATTTTTATGTTTTTTATGATTTTTAAAGCATTGTACGTACCGCTTGTCTGAAACGTTTAAAATCAAATATTTTCCAAAATTGGCAATTTTTCTAGAATGGATTTAGCATTTTTTTCGAAAAAAAAATTAATAATTTGTGCCATTTTATTAATCCTTATTCTGTTTTTAACCTATTTGAAACAAAAAAAAAATAAATTTCCTTTCAAAATTTAAAAGAGATACAAGAAATTGAATTAAAAGAACTTCGTGGGTATTTCTTATTCTGTAATTATTGAATAAAATAATTAGATAATATAATTGTAATTATAATAAGAAATTGTGTGTTCAACTCTATTTTTGTGTCTATAATAAATAAAGAAATTAACACTAAAGTTTGTTTTTACTAATTACTAATTAGCAGCAGCAAAAGAGTCTGCTGAAATAGTATAAAAGCTGCTAAAAAAAGGTCAGTAGTTGTCAGGGGCACTTTAAAACAATGACAACCATTCTCACGGCGGTCACTATGTTTCGAGATGAAAATCACTTTATTTTCGTAACTTATTTTGAAAATAATTTTCAAATCAAACAATTTTCAATTACATTTATTTACAATTTATAGGTATACGTTTGTTTTCATCTATATTTTTAAATATTTCAAAATAATAAACCGAGCCTATTTCCTTTACACACACAGAAAAAACTGAAGCAAAATAAAAATCAATTATTGGCAAAATAAAAATTCAATTATTGGCATAATTGATCTGAAAAAATTCAAATACTATTTTATAAGTCAATATAAAATTAATTGTGATAAAAACTGGCAATTCAATTCACTGGTATGAATTCACAACTACCAATTATACTGTCTTACAATCAATAAAGTTATTGATTAAGTTTTTAATGCGGTAATTGCCTGATAAAACTGTTGTTATGACGTTGCTACGTAACGAAAATAATAAATTAACAAACAAATAAAATGTCATTTATTGTTATATATTTAGAATCTTCTTAAGAACTGTCGAATTTATCCGCAAATAAAACCTGGGTATCGGTACCGCGATTCGAAATGTTAACATTTTACAACATTTTTGGTCGCACCATATGTATTTTTATCGCAGGTAAGTACCCTTTATCTAAATCCAGATTTTTTGGCAAGCGGCGTTTTTTTGGAAACTACCACTGTTAAGATTCTCTTCGTAAAATGAACATTTTCATTGTGAGTCTAACTGTGACGTGTTGGTTAGAATCTTCTCTCCTCTCAAGCACATTTCACGAAATACTCATTACGTTCGCAAACAGACTTTTAAAGACGATTACCGGTTTCACAACAATTTTTGACTCACGAGAATTCTCGTTGACTCGACCATTAGTTGGATCACGACGAAAGTATCACAGACAAACTTTTACTATGGAAAGTTAATTTAATATATTTTAGTACATATTTCTATGGTTCGTTAAAATTTTTAAAATTCGCTGAAGCTTTAATAAAATATGTAAATGTTTTATGGTGTTGTATAAACTTACACACATCCTGAATTGTGTCTGTGTTTAAAAAACTTGCGGAATAAGCCTTGGAATATACATACAATTACACTCTTTCTTTTTGTTTTACTACAATTAGGTCGTTACACGTCAAATTGCCTTATTTAATGGATATAAGCCGACTGTCAAAATATGTGGCCTAGAGGAAATGCGTGTTACTTCGAAAACGGGGATTTCGAGGCATTTCTTCCCAGCAACAGAAGGTAAAAATATGTAAAACTTTGAAATATTTTTCGAAAGCTTTGAAACGGAATGAGATGTTTGTAACAGAAGAGCAGGTGGCTAAACAAATCGGGGGGGGGGGCATATAAAATGGAGGAAGATTTGGGGAAATTCCCAGGCAGGTGGTACAGATAAATCAAAACTTTTTTTTCTTTGTGGAGTTAGCCTGTTTAATATCGTCGCTTATAATGAATATTCTGTATCTTTCTACCAAAACATGTACTTCGCTATTTTCAATTATACAATATTTCAGAATTTCCTTTTTATAAATAAACATTAAACCTTTTTTCAGTGTTTTGTATAATTTTTCTTAAATTAATATAGATAGTACAAAGATTGCTATTGAAAACCGCTTTTATATCTTCAAATACTAATGTATTTTGGAATTGAGTACTTTCATTTAAATATTTGACAAATTCAATTACATTTATACTAAGGCAAATATTACTTCATTTGAAAATAGTTTTATGACAACCTTACAATTTGGGTAATTGGATTTACAATTTTCGTCATAAGCTGAAAATCAAATACAAAAATAATTGAATTCACAATTTTTGTATTTGATTCAATTATTCACTTTTTTCTGTGCAGGAAATATGCGAATAAAATTCACATATTATCTATTGTTTTTTCTTTATTTAATTTTAAGGAATTCAGCACCTTTAAAGAGAGGCCCCAGTTATACTTTATTGAATAATATGCTTTATTAGATATTTTTCATACTTTCGGGCGGAGCTACGTCGGTCCAATAGTTGCATGAAAAACCATCGAGTAATGTTGGTAACATTTATGAGTGTTTCAAAGCTTCTCTTCACAATGACTGAATATCTAAGTGAGGCTATACATCGGGGGCTGCCATTAACATACCCTTAAAGCTTCTTCTTAGTGGGTTTCACATGCATATGGGAACGCCATTCGGTCTTGGCTAATGGTAATAAAAATTTTGACAAAATATTTCTATAGAAAAAAATTTTCTTAGAGAATAAAATGTTTGAGAAAATTTTCTACAGAATAAAATTTTGACAAAATTTTTCTGTAGAAATAAAAATGTTGAGAAAATTTTCTAGAGAAATAAAATGTGATGAAATTTTCTATGGAACAACATTTTGACAAAATTTTCTATAGAATAAAATTTGACAAAATTTTCTAGAAATAAAATGTAAGAAAATTTTCTACAGAAATAAATTTTGACATAAAATTTTTTAGAAGAAATAAAATGTTGAAAAAATCTTCGTATATAAATAAAATTTTACAAAATTGTCTTAAAAATAAATTTAACAAAGTTTTCTATAGAAATAAAATTCGGCAAAATTTTCTATAGAAATAAAATTATGACAAAACTTTTCTATAGAAATAATATTTTTACAAAATTTTCTAGAGAAATAAAATTGCTAAAAATTTTCTAGAAAAATAAAATGTTGACAAAATTTTCTAGAGAAATAAAATGTTGAGCAAATTTTCTACAGAAGTAAAATGTTGACAAAATTTTCTATACAAATAAAATGTTGACAGGTTTTCTACAAAAATAATAATTTTGACAAAATTCTACAGAAATAAAATTTTGACAAAATTTTCTATAGAAATAAATATGTTGCAAAATTTTTCTATAGAAATAAAATTTGACAAATTCTATAGAAATTAAAGTTTTGACAAAATTTCTATAGAAATAAATTTTGACAAAATTTTCTATGAGAATAAAATTTTGACAAATTTTCTAAGAAATAAACTTTTGTGAAAATGTTCGTATATAAATAAAATTTGACAAATTTTCTATAGAAATAAAATTGTTACAAAATTTTCTATAGAATTGGGCAAAATTTTCTATAGAAATAAAATTATGACAAAAAATTTCTATTGAAATAAAATTATGACAAAATTTTCTATAGAAATAAAATTGCTAAAAAAATTTCTAGAAAATAAAATTTTGACAAATAATTTTCCGTATCGAAATAAAAATTTTGACTAAATTTTCTTATAGAAATAAAATGTTGGCAAAATTTATAGAAATAAAATTTGACATAATTTTATCTGAGAAATAAAATTGGGCAAAAATTTCTACCAAAATAAAATGTTGGACAAAATTTTCTAAGAAATAAAATTCTGGACAAAATTTTCTATAGGAAATAAAATTTTGACAAAATTTTCTATAGAAATAAAGTTTTCGACAAAATTTCTATAGAAATAAACTTTTGACCCAAAGATCATTTCTAGAGGAAATAAAACTGTTGTGAAAATTTTTCTAGAGGAAATAAAATGTTGTGAATTTCTATATAATAAAATTTGACAAAAATTTTCTATAGAAATAAATTTTTACAAAATTTCTATAGAATAAAATTATGACAAAAAATATTCTATAGAATAAAATTTACCAAAATTTCTCTATTAGAATAAAATTATGACAGAAAATTTCTATAAAAATAAAACATTGGCAAATTTCTATAGAAATAAAATTTTGACAAAATTGTCTATAAAAATAAAATTTTAACAAAGTTTTCTATAGAAATAAAATTTCGGCAAAATTTTCTATAGAAATAAAATTATGACAAAACTTTTCTATAGAAATAATATTTTTACAAAATTTTCTAGAGAAATAAAATTGCTAAAAATTTTCTAGAAAAATAGAATGTTGACAAAATTTCTATAGAAATAAATGTTTGAACAATTTTCATAAGAATATACAAATTTTGACACAAATATTTTCGTATAGACAATAAATATATTGACAAGATTTTCTATGAATAAAATAATATAACTTTGACAAATAATTTTCTGAAGAAATAAAATATCATTGAAAAATTTCTATAGAAATAAATTTGAAAAAAATTTTCTATATGAATATAAAATTTTGAAATCCAAAATAAATTTTTCAAATTATAGATAAATTGCATCTAAGAAATTTTGACAAAATTTTCTATAGAAATTTAAATTTTGAGAAAAATTGTCTTATAGAATAAAATTATTGACAAATTTTCTAGGAGAAATAAAACTGTTGAAAACGCTGAAAAAATTGGAATCTATATAAATAAAATATTGTGCAAACATTTTCTCTATAAAAAAATTTTGACAATAATTTTCTATAAAGAACATTTGGCAAACTTTTCTATAGAAAATAAATTAGTGACAAAAATTTCTATATGAAATAAAATTATGACAAAATTTTCTATAGAAATATAAAATTGCTAAAAAAATTTCTAGAAAATAAAATTTTGACAAAATTTTCTATAGAAATAAAATTTTGACTAAATTTTCTATAGAAATAAAATGTTGGCAAAATTTTCTATAGAAATAAAATTTTGACATAATTATCTGAGAAATAAAATTGGGCAAAATTTTCTACACAAATAAAATGTTGACAAAATTTTCTATAGAAATAAAGTTCTGACAAAATTTTCTATAGAAATAAAATTTTGACAAAATTTTCTATAGAAATAAAGTTTTGACAAAATTTTCTATAGAAATAAACTTTTGACAAAATTTTCTAGAGAAATAAAATGTTGTGAAAATTTTCTAGAGAAATAAAATGTTGTGAAAATTTTCTATATAAATAAAATTTTGACAAAATTTTCTATAGAAATAAAAATTTTATTACAAAATTTTCTATAAAAATAAAATTATGACAAAAAATTCTATAGAAATAAAATTTTACAAAATTTTTCTATAGATAAATTTATGAAAACAAAAATTATCTATAAAAAATAAAACATTTGGCCAAAATTTTCTATAGAAATAAAATTTTGACAAAATTGTCTATAGAAATAAAATTTTGACAAAATTTTCTATAGAAATAAAATTTTTACAAAATTTTCTACAGTAATAACATTTTGCAAAATATGATTTTTTTGTTTGGTAGCAGGATTCCGTACTAATAAATTTTTATGAATACTTCATTCGAACTCAGACAAAAGTCTTATTAGTTTGAAGCTGTATAGTCTACATACGATATACTTACCTGACCAATTTCAAGCGTAGCATTGTCTGATTTGTTAGCCAGCATTAATACCTCTTCCCAGAAGATAATGATATATTCAAGACCCGAATGAATTATTTTTTAATTGTGTTTTATTTATTTAATAAACATTGATCAATGAACTAAAAGGGGTTAACAAAATTATAAAAATCACTTATTGTGCCAAAAACAATAGTCTTATTCATATTGGCAATTTAATTAAAATTTTAATGATTCTTTCTTAAATGGATTAGTTGTTGTTTTTGAAAGTGTTCGAATGGAAAACACACACTTCTTCAAAAGCAGGAAATATTTTGAAAGCTAATTGAGAAGAAAATAAAAAAACATACCAATCTATGGTTTCCACAAAGGAGAGTAGAACTAAGAAATCAGTGAAAATAACAAAACAATTGACAATGTATGGTTTCGTTATTCATATGATAAAATTGCTTGGTCTTAAAAAACAAAAAAAGAATATTAATGTACGAAACCATAGGTTCTCTTAATTTTGTTCATAACCTTTCCAATTATACAATTACAAAACAACACATGTAAGTCACTTTCTTTACTTCTATCTCCCTTTGTCGTTCCTCCAAAACTAAGCTCTTTTTTAATGATATTGATGATGATTTACTGCATTCGTATTAGGATTTTCCAATTCTTCAAAATATTTTCTTGCATTTCGTATATTAACCAATGTTGCTTCAGATGGTATCGTGGGATCAGACATAACCACCATAACATATGTGTTACTCGTAAAGGTATCGATGAAAGCAGCAAATGCACTATTACGTACTTCAATGGAATGGAATTTACCACCCAGCTTCGAACAACTTAATTTGAATTGTTTTATAATATTGGAGACTTTTTCAAAACGATGTGAATCTCTATTCTTTTTACTCTGGCAATGTGAGATAACCAAAAATGTGGCTTTTTCAAATAATAAAACTTCATCGGCTTCGATGACATTGGCAAAAGCCGACAATGAATTTTCCAATGCGGCTACATTTGGTATAAGCATAGTTACAATGCTGGAGATAAAGTAATTTTGTATTAAAAATGTCCAAATTTACTTAGAAACTACCAGTAGAAAAATCTGTCTCAATTTTTGTATTTTCTGTTTATTTTTAAAAGAAGTTTATAAAAAAGTATTTTAGTTGCCCTCACCACATATGGCAAAATGATATATATAATTAGCTTATTTTTCACGATTAAAGCCTCTCCTTTCAAAATAAACATCAAGATAATAAAAAAATCGAAACTATAGTGGGAAAATGAATTTTGTAACTTTTTCGAATGTCCTTCCCTGTAAGTGCATGACGTAGTGAAAGGGTTAAATTATTCAGGCCCATTGCATGGAAATCAGAAGCTTAACAATTATATCAAGAATATTTTATACGCTCCTCTTACTGTATAATCCTAAAATACACAAGATTATAACTCATATAAAATGAGGTTAGCAACATTTCATATCAGCGTACGAAATCACTTCAATTAATGATCGAGAGGTGAACCAACTAGGTTAAACATCTTAAAAATTGGTTTATTTTTATCCTACACAGAAAAAAAATATTTTTTTATTTTGTCTTCAATTACAGAAATGAATAGTATAAACATCACCAAAGTCATTTAAAATTATTGTAGTCACAATTTATTCAACATAAACAAAAAAATATAAAAAAAATTATGAGAGGATGTTTGTTTCAATTAAAAATATTGCTGAAAACCAATTAAATCTTTAATTGAATATTTTTTTTTTTAATTCAATTAATTTTAATTGGAAAATTTTTTTCTTATTAGTCTTGCTTCCCAATCCGCTTTTCAATTCCCAAAATTGTGTCTAAAACCAAACCCATATTAGGTTATTTTAGGCTCTCTTAGACTATTCAGTCCATTGTGATATCACAGTAATTCATTTCTCTCTTACCACTGTGTGCTGCACGATTCATGTTTCACTCAATGACAATGGACATCCTTTTTCATCACATCACTTGAGAAGGCTTTAAAATAAAGGGTGAAACGATCAAATTTGTTCATATAAACTTGACGTTATTTCTCTTTCAATTTTGCATTTAAGCACCCTCATTTTGAAGGTGTGTTATGTTAGAAATATATGCCTTGCTCAACACATTTTAAGATTTTGGAATTCTACAATCTTACAAAGTTTGTCAAAATCTTAGCAACGTCCAAGCCACGAGAAAGCACAGCGGTATCAAAATTTTGCTCGCGCGTCGCGAATAAATCCGAGACTACTCGCACGCAAAGCTTTGTTTGTCGACAGCCACAGAGCAAAGTCTGATCGGAGGGAAATCGAAAACCGGAAGCCGCTGAGACGACAAAAGAGGTTGCCGGAAGTTCCTTCAAGCGAAACCTAATCTCTCTCTCTCGAGATGATGCCGCAAATAAGGCTGGGTGTCATCGTCTACAACCGTGCATCGGAGCACAAAAAAGAGCCGACTATCGACTTACAAGAAAGGTAGTGTACTCCAAATCGCGAATGATAAACAAAATACGACGCCAAAGAGCGCGATCCGGAGGCTGTACACGACGATGCTGACAAGTTTGACTGCGTGGTAATGGACGAGCGAAACCTACGACTCAAAGCACCAACGAAAGCAAGCTCTCCACGTGGGACAGGAGTTTTTTACCTTATAGGCGCAAATAGAAAGGGAAAGGATAACAGATATTTTCAAGAGAATAAAACTGTCAAAGTTCGCAAAGAAATATCTGGTTTGGCAACGCGATCTGTACCTGTGGCTTGAAAAAGCAGCATTTTCATAGCTTCCGGGACTGTCAACCAAGAAATTTACGTGAAAGAGTGTTTGAATAAACGTCTGCTGCCTTTCCTGAAGAAATACGGTTGTTCCGCACTGTTTTGGCCGGATGATCTTGCCATTACGTCTAAATATTTAAAAAGGCTTCATGAGTGGTACGCCGCAACAACGTGCAGGTGGTTCCCAAGGACAAGAACCCTCCAACACACGCAAGAGCTCCGCCAATTGAGAAATACTGGGCTAATGTCAAGAGCGGTAACCTAAAAGATCACACAAAAAACTGCTTAAGGACCAGACACAGTTACAAGCAAACTGGCTTTCTGCGGCGAAGAAGGTGGACAAGGTGACTGTACAAAAATCTGATGGCGGTGTCAAAGCGTGAGAACCGACGGCAAATATGAGATTTGTAAAAGCGAAACCGCGTAAACTGAATATTTTTCCTGAATTTTATACTAATTGAACTTGAAAAAGAAATTTAATTTGATTTTTTAAATAAACGATTTCACCGATTTACCAACAGACGTTTTCCCTTGACCAAATTTTTGACCGATATCCCCTTTAACATTCAGGAATATCATAAGCACTTAATTGAGGAAAGAATAATCCACCACATAAAAGCTTTTGGAGTGTTCGAGCAAAAATCAAAAATTATAGAAATTGACCTTATTGTATGCAAGACGAGCATGCTAACATTGTCCACACCATTTGTTGAATGTTAATTCCAACAACTGTGAATTTTCAGCGGTCGTAATATATCCAAGAAGCCTTCCTTTTAAGTTTTCAAAATTTCAACCTCTTATTTATGTTTTGTATTTGATAATGCTTAAATTTGCCTTTTTTGAATTAATTTCCCACATAAGTCAGAGTATTCCCACTTCGCCATTTATTACTGATTTCTTGTATGAAACAATTAGGGTTAGCTTTTTGTTAAATTCCGTACTCCAAGCTCCAAAATGTGGGAATAAATATCCACATTTTTCTTTGCTTTCTTGAACTCATAATTTCATTCATTTTCTTTCGTTTTTCAGAGCAATTGGT
>PGFW01010635.1:0-17153 GCA_003123925.1 Haematobia irritans | reverse complement strand
ACAGTCTCCGAAGCGTGGAAAGACTCAAAAGTCCGCTGGCAAAGTAATGGCCTCTGTTTTTTGGGATGCGCATGGAATAATTTTTATCGATTATCTTGAGAAGGGAAAAACCATCAACAGTGACTATTATATGGCGTTATTGGAGCGTTTGAAGGTAGAAATCGCGGCAAAACGGCCCCATATGAAGAAGAAAAAGTGTTGTTCCACCAAGACAACGCACCGTGCCACAAGTCATTGAGAACGATGGCAAAAATTCATGAATTGGGCTTCGAATTGCTTTCCCACCCACCGTATTCTCCAGATCTGCCCCCAGCGATTTTTCTTTTTCTCAGACCTCAAAAGGATGCTCGCAGGGAAAAAATTTGGCTGCAATGAAGAGGTGATCGCCGAAACTGAGGCCTATTTTGAGGCAAAACCGAAGGAGTACTACCAAAATGGTATAAAAAATTGGAAGGTCGTTATAATCGTTGTATCGCTCTTGAAGGGAACTATGTTGAATAATAAAAACGAATTTTGACAAAAAATGTGTTTTTCTTTATTAGACCGGGGACTTATCAGCCAACCTGTTACGCAATCCATGGTGAAGGGTGCATAAAGTTTCGGCCAGCTTATAATTTTCAGGAACATCGAGAAAATTCCGGTGTGTCGACGCTCAGACGACAAATCGAGACCTTCGAAATTGAACTGCTCTCATACAAAATACGAATTTTTGCCTAATTTCAGCACAATTGCGTCATATTAACAGACAGACGGACATTGGTCCGTCAAACATGTACATAGTTTATATAGTCGAAAATCGATGTGTTACAATAACAAACTTGTTATACCCCCATCAATTTAATCAATTGAGTTTCTGATATAAATCAATAAAAATTTTAAGAAGAAGTCAATTAATTTTGTTGATCAATTTTATTTGTTATCTCTAGTAATTTTGTGGTTGGTACTGATTTTCGAGATTGAAGGAATTTCAACTAAAATGTAATTAAATCAATTAATTTCGTTATAGGATCAATAACCAACAACAACATTTTTTGTGTAGTTAATGAGATCTGACCGGAATTTAAAAAGTTGCGACATTTTTCCACAATAACAAATCTTCCACTGTGTGTGTGCGTGCGGGACAGGTATCCGATAGTAATAAATTGCAGCCACATAAAATCTACATACGAATGTGTATTTGTACAGATTACCAAATAACTTTTCTTATTTAAGGGGGACTCATAGGACCAGCATAATTCTCCTATACGCATGAATACAACAAAATTCCAAATGGTAAGGAGAAACCTGCAGCCAACTACATGTAAAGCGTTTGATATTAAATTTATATGACAGTAAGCTCGCCCCCACACTAGCATTGTCCATTGTTTAGAAAACTCGCTACTAGTACTATCTCCTTTTGGAATTGGTATTAGCAGAGACTTACTTCAAAAGTAATATATCTCAATATCAAAAAAGAAAATTATAGGGAGTCTGTTAGAATTCACAAAAACCTAAACATGTTTTTTTTTATTGGAAAGAAAATCAAACTTTTGAAATCGACACGATGTATTTGTCAAAAAAATTTTCCATGTGAAATTATCATCTAATCGCAGAAGGGGACATTTTCCCAAACATTTAATGTCGAAATATCTCACTTTTTCATCGAGCAAGAAACATGTACATATATTCGTTAAGGATAAGGAATGAATTTTTCAAATTAACTTACCCGAATCCTTCGCATGGCCTGAACAATCTCAGCCCGTGTGTTGGGACGGGGTACTTCTTCCCAGCCGACAAACTGAAAGATACAAAGGAAGAAAAGCATTAAATTAAATTTATGCTAAGGTAAGAAGAGATAAGTAAACCAAAATCATTTTAATTCCAAAATACAGTAGGCCAATGCAAAATTGGGGGCTTGTAACAAAAGGTAAACGAAAACTGGATCCTTCATTCATTCTTGGGACAATAGAGGCAGTGGTAAACAGGAACGTTTTATTACGTAAACTTATAATGAAAAAAATTCCGCTTTTACAAACCTTGTTTCTTTAACCAAATTATGTTGGTATTGATTTTCGAAACAAAGAAGCCAGAACTTACACGAAGGATACATTTAAAAAGCAATCTTCTTTTAAATTTAGGTTTCGCGTTCTGAAAACTGCGACATATAAATCTCAACTTATATGTTTCTCTATCTTCCAACTTCAGGTTGCTATCATTTCTAAACCACTGGTCTGACAAACGTCAGATTTATTCGACTTACATTTCTTTTTATACCCTCCACCATAGGATGGGGGTATATTAACTTTGTCATTCCGTTTGTAACACATCGAAATATTGCTCTAAGACCCCATAAAGTATATATATATATTCTGGGTTGTGGTGAAATTCTGAGTCGATCTGAGCATGTCCGTCCGTCTGTTGAAATCACGCTAACTTCCGACCGAAACAAGCTATCGACTTTAAACTTGGCACAAGTAGTTGTTATTGATGTAGGTTGGACGGTATTGCAAATGGACCATATCGGTCCACTTTTACGTATAGCCCCCATATAAACGGACCCCCAAATTTGGCTTGCGAAGCCTCTAAGAGAAGCAAATTTCATCCGAAATTTGGTACATGGTGTTAGTATATGGTCTCTAACAACCATGCAAAAATTGGTCCACATCGGTCAATAATTATATATAGCCCCCATATAAACCGATCCCCCGATTTGGCTTGCAGAGCCTCTAAGAGCAACAATTTTCATCCGATCCGGCTGAAATTTGGTACATGGTGTTAGTATATGGTCTCTAACAACCATGCAAAAATTGGTTCATATCGGTCCATAATTATATATAGCCCCCATATAAACCGATCCCCCGATTTGGCTTGCGGGGCCTCTAAGAGAAGCAAATTTCATCCGATCCGGCTTAAATTTGGTACATGGTGTTGTATATGGTCTCTAACAACCATGCAAAAATTTGTCCATATCGGTCCATAATTATATATAGCCCCCATATAAACCGATCCCCCGATTTGGCTTGCGGAGCCTCTAAGAGAAGCAAATTTCATCCGATCCGGCTGAAATTTGGTACATGGTGTTAGTATATGGTCTCTAACAACCATGCAAAAATTGGTCCATATCGGTCCATAATTATATATAGCCCCCATATAAACCGATCCCCCGATTTGGCTTGCGGAGCCTCTTGGAAGACCAAAATTCATCTGATTCAGTTGAAATTTGGTACGTGATGTTAATATATGGCCTCATGGTGTTAGTATATAGTCTCTAACACCCATGCAAAAATTGGTCGATATGGGTCCATAATTATATATGTGCCCCATAAAAAACCGATCCCCAGATTTGACCTCCGGAGCACCTTGGAAGAGCAAAACTCTTCCCATTCGGTTGAAATTTGGTACGTGATGTTAGTATAGGGTGTCCAACAACCATGCAGGAATTGGTTCCTACACTAATAGAAAAAGTTTCGTTATATATAACGAAATGTGTCGTTAAAAGTCAGCCAACGAAACAAATTCGTTAATACAACGAAATATTTCGTTATTATAACGATTTTTCTATTAATTAAAGTAGCGCTTCGTAATATTAACGAATATTTTCATTGTATTAATGAAAATGTTTCGTTATATCAATGAAATTTTTTCGTTGGCTGAGTTTTAATGAAATTTTCTTTGTGTGTATCAGTCCATAATAATATATAGCTCCCATATAAACCGATCCCTTTTGGAGAAGCAAAATTCATCCGATCTGGTTGAAATTTGGTACGTGGTGGTAGTATATGATATTTAACAACCATGTGAGTTGAAATTTGTGGATGACAGTCTTTCGTAGAAGTTTCTACGCAATCCATGGTGGACACACAAAAAAATTCATTAAAATTGAGCCAACGAAAATTTTTCATTGATACAACGAAAAATTTTCATTAAGACAATGAAAATGCTCGTTAATAGTACGAAGCGTTCGTTGTTACTAACAGACAATTCGTTATAATAAACGAAAAATTTCGTTATATCAATGAATTTGTTTCATTGGCTCAATTTTTAATGACACATTTCATTAATATAACGAAACTTTTTCTACCAGTGGAGGGTACATAAGATTCGGCCTGGCCGAACTTAGGGCCGTATATATTTGTTATTGTTTACAGTGTTACAAAAGCATGTAACGGAATTTTCTCGTCGGCTGAGGTAAGCGCAGCCGCCTCCAGGATCTCCATAGGGACACATAAGTAAATAAAGACACAAGTGTTTACCTCTTTCATGTTAAATATTAATTCAGTCGATTTTATTGATAAAAACTATATTATAATCTACTCGTACTTGTGTGATATTTGACAATCTCTCTAATATGATCAGGATCTGATGGGAGCAGCCATTCGGGATGTCATCAATACGGCAACTGGTATCTTCGTGAGATGAAGAAGGAATTCGATGCGTAGATAATGGACAAGATGTAAGTACTTCGATTCTTCGGTTGCTAGATGATCGGAATTTGATGAAAGATTCGGTTCGTTGATGAGTGCGTCGGTTTCTTGATGATCGGCTGTAGTTCAGTATTCGGCTTGTTAATGGATGAGGGTTTCGGGTCGTGGAGGTGCGATAATTGATGAGGAATTCGGCTCGATGATAAATCGTTGTCAGCGATAAATTGGGTTCGTTGATGAGAACGTCGGTTTATCGATGTTCGGTAGTTGATGGGAAGTTCGGTTCGTTTGTAAACAGTAGTAGAGGAGAACATTGGTTCGTCTATTCTCGGTAGTTGATGATTTAGGAAGGCTATTGGGAGCTACCGTGGTGCAATGGTTAGCATGCCCGCCTTGCATACACAAGGTCGTGGGTTCGATTCCTGCTTCGACCGAACACCAAAAAGTTCTTCAGCGGTGGATTATCCCACCTCAGTAATGCTGGTGACATTTCTGAGGGTTTCAAAGCTTCTCTAAGTGGTTTCACTGCAATGTGGAACGCCGTTCGGACTCGGCTATAAAAAGGAGGTCCCTTGTTATTGAGCTTAACATGGAATCGGGCAGCACTCAGTGATAAGAGAGAAGTTCACCAATGTGGTATCACAATGGACTGAATAGTCTAAGTGAGCCTGATACATCGGGCTGCCACCTAACCTAACCTTCATTGGCTGACTTTTAACGACATATTTCGTTAATACAACGAAACTTTTTCTATTAATGCGGTGTTAGTATATGGTCTCTAACACGTCTGGCACAAAGGACTGCTGTACAAACTAATAGTTTCAAGTGTTCCAAAATATATTTGCAATATTGTAGACGATTTTCTCACTGACAGATCATTTACGGTAGCAATAAACTCGGCAACCTCAAGATATAAGAATATTCCAACTGGACTGCCCCAAGGATCTATTCTGTCCCCACTCTTATATACTCTATATACCTCCGATTTCAAACCACCAAAGGGAATTGATGTGGCATACTATGCTGACGATACTGCTCTCATATCCTCGAGTAAAGCCACAAAAGCTCTATTAAAGAAGATGGAGAAAAGCTTATTCTCATGCCATAAATATTTTCAAAAATGGAAGATAAAAATCAACGGCCAAAAAAACGGAAAACATAATATTTCCATGGAATAAATCACCAAAAAGAATACCCCCTAGGCCAATGCACTTTAACAACACCACACTTTCCTTTTAATGCAGAAAAAAACAATCGAAATCGTTTCATGATTTCCGATTTGGCAGCTAAAACAAAATTTCATACACCCGAGATGACCAACTTTCAACTCTACAGGTTAGCCCGTGGACCCACTGGGGCACTCACGACCCAACTTTCAACGCCTTACAGCGTTAACGAAAACTGTTAAAGTTAACCAGTCAGTTCGTCTAATGCCGAATACGATCGGCGAAAATGCCCAAAAGAAAATATTGAAGCCCTGGGATAGATGTCCACCGCAGGTCCATGGACATTCCAAAACCGGACTCTGCATCTTCGCACCTCAGCGTTCGGTTGCCAAACTCGAGCGCACAAATAATCTGAAAAATTTGGAGAAAATTAGTCCAAAATTCAACCAAAAACTACCAAAACGAAAAATCTTCTTCTAGAAAAATTTGTTCAAAATTTTATCTTCTATAGCAAATTTGTTCAAAAATTTTATTTCTAATAGAAAATGTTGTAAAATTTATTTCAATAGGAAATGTTGTCAAAATTTTATTCTCGCATAGAAAATTTGTCAAAATTTATTTTCTATAGAAAAAATTGTCAAACTTTTATTTCTATAGAAAATGTTGTGAAAATTTTTATTTCTACTAGAAAAAATTTTGCCAAAATTTTTAATTTTATAGAAAATTTTTTCAAAAATTTTATTTCTATAGAAAATTTTGTTAAAATTTTTTTCTATAAGAAAATTTTGTCAAAAAGTTTTATTTCTATAGCAATTTGTTCAAAATTTTATTTCTATAGAAAATTTTTATCTGTCAAAATTTTACTTTCTATAGAAAATTTTATCAAAAATTTTATATCTATAGAAAAGTTTGTTCAAAAATTTTATATCTATTAGAAAATTTGTCAAAATTTTATATCTATAGGAAAAATTTTTTCAAATTTTATTTTCTATAAAAATGTGTTGAAAAATTCGTATATCTATAGAAAAAATTTTGTCAAAATTTATATCATAGAAAATTCTTGATCAAATTTTATATCTGATAGAAAATTTTTGTCAAAAAATTTTTATATCTATAGAAAATTTTGTCAAAATTTTAATATCTATAGAAATTTTGTCAAAATTTTATATCTATAGAAAATTTTGTCAAAATTTATAAATCATAGAAAAATTTATGATTCAAAATTTTATTTTCTTATAGGCAAAATGTTGTCAAATTTATATTTCTATAGAAAATTGTTGCCAAAATTTTAATTTTATAGAAAATTTTTTCAAAATTTTTATTCTATTAGAAAAGTTTTGTTAAAATTTGTTAATAAAATAGAAAATTTTTTCAAAATTTTATTTCTATAGAAAAATTTTGTTAAATTTGTTAAAAATTACTATATATATGGGAAAATTTTATCAAAATTTATTTCTATAGAAGATTTTTGTCAATATTTTATTTCTATTAAAAAATTTTGTCAAAATTTTATTTCTATAGAAAATTTGTCAAAATTTTATTCTCTATAGGAAAAATTTTGTTAAAATGTTATTTCTATAGAAAATTTTGCCAAAATTTATTTCTTTGGAAGATTTTGGTCAAAAATTTTTATTCTATTACAAAATTTTGTCAAAAATTTTACTATATGGAAAATTTTTAATCAAAATTCTATTTCTATAGAAGATTTTGTCAAAATTTATTTTCTATAGAAGAATATTCTATTAAAAAAAATTTTTGTTCAAATTTTATATCTACTAAGAAAATGTGTGTCAAAATTTTATGTCTATTAAACAATTTATATTACTATAGAAAATTTTTGTCAAAATTTTATTTCTTATAGAAAATTTTGTCGAATTTTTTTTTTTATTTATATAAAAACTGAAAATAGAATACATGCTTTATAATTTCCAATTGACATTTTTTGGTCTTTTTATTTATCATCATATGTTTCACTGATCCCGAAGATAGTTATTGTGAGCTGTAATTAAAGATTTCCACTTCTGTATATTCATTTGCAGTGAGAGTCACCGCAGTGTTTCTTTTATGCACAAAGCAAATCGTAGCACAACCACAACGCATATTTATATTTGCAACATTTTTGATGTGGATTTATTTCATCATAACTTTCTTTTATGGCAGAGTCTGATGATATTCAACCTCACATCCATCCATTTGGGAGCGAATAGCTTTAATACCACCAAATTAAGAAGCATCGTAAGCCATAGTACTAGACCTAAAAGAAAATACTCGTAAATCCGACGCAAATCCTCATTTTGCATTGGGTCTCGTATGTATGCTTTTAATGTATCCGCCGTCATGGATTTCGTATAAAGTTCTACAAAAGACATCATCCACAACCGAATTTACTTGACTTGTCGGTAATATCGTTAGTTATAACGATGGCGTGCAATGTAAGAAAAAAAAAGAAAATTAGGTCTGAATCATGCGATGGACCGATATTTTCTGCGATGGTCTTTACACACGAAAAAAGGAGCCCTGCAAAATTCTAAAATCTAATATTACAAATTTCAACTTTTAAATTTATAAGGCCGTATCGTTTGAACCGGAGGAATTTGGTAAACAGCTATATATATGCATTGCGCGAAAAAATCTGTTCATAAGTTTGGCGTGTAAAAATTATATGTCGGAACCTCAAATTTTTTAGCCACGATTATTTTTAAAGTGCAAGCCATATAATATTCCTAAACTAGCATAATATGTTTGCGACATATGATATGTTAATATGTTAGAAACATATATGTTTTGGGATATAATATTTTTTATATTCACCACCTTATAATGGTATGGGGGCCATGAATATTTTGTTCATTCCATCTTGTAAACCACATCGAAATATCATTTTCGACTATATAAAGTATATGTTATTTCTTGTCAGGTGAGAAAATTCTAAGGACGGACTGTTGACCATTGTCCGTCTATCCTTCTGTCTGATGTAATCACGATATACACGGTCATGAAAAAGTCGCTGATTCGAATCGCCGTCCGCAAAAAGGTAAAAATTAAAATAAAAAAAAATCATAAAATTGAATAATTTCTTCTACAATGTTTGTATTGCCAGAAAAAGAGTGCTAAGAACTAAAAAATCTCGTGGAAGTGAGAAAGATGTGTGGAAAATATACAATTGGGCAGAAACAAAATTATTGAGCATTCAGGTCGAAAACCTATGTTGTTAGCACCTATATTACCTGTTTTTGTTTTCATAATTCATTATGATTGTAAATTATATAAATAAATAAATAAAAGATTTTGAGCACAATATGTTGACCGAGAATTTTTTTTAAGCAATATAATATTTTTGGGTGCAAAAATGCTTCCCAAACATATTATATGTTCACATAATAACATATTGGTTTTTTGGAAGACAACATTAATTGAATTTTTGGATGCAAAATACAAAATGTTTGGAAACTTAGACTACCCAAACATATATGTTAGACCAATATGCTTTTCAAACATATTTATATATTGAGGAGATCAAAAATATAAATTGTTTTGGGGCAATACCCAAAAATGTATATCTTGAAGCAAAATATGTTTGGAGTATTATGTTACAGAGCGATTTTTTGTGAGGGTGGTTTGCTTTCCAATATTTTGCGCTATCGTTCATGCCAATTTGGCACAAATTCCGTTTTCTTGTTTGTTTACAGGCAGGTCAAGCTTCGAAAATTAGGGCCCATCGGTCCAAGTTTTTATATTAGCACCGACACTCGATTTGGGTGTTGGGCTTGTAGAAAACGTATTTTCTATTCGATTTTGATATCTAGAGGTGTTAGCGACCACAGAATAGTGTGCGAAAATAGGTCTATCAGCCCCATTACAGACGGATTCTTTCGCTTTTACCTTTCTTGGCTTCTTAGAAACCGTTCTCATCCCGATTTGCCTGCAAATTGGAAATCTAGAAGGTACTCTAGGACCACAAATGTTATTGCCGAATTATGGTGTGTTCGCTCTATGGTTTGCTATATATAGAAAGATCTCTCGAATCTTACATCTCGAACTTCTAGAAAACCGTATTTGATCCAAATTGCCGGAAATTTGAAAATAAGACTATAAACAGGTTTTCAGGAAATGTAGGTACATTGGTCCCTGTTTTGTTATAGCTCCCATTTATAGACCGAATCTTCCCTCAATTTTACTTCATTGGGCTTCTAGACATCCGTAGTCTTTATCCAATTTGCCTGAAATTGCGAAATCTAGGGGTCTATTCTAGGACCAGGACCAAGTAAAGAAAGTTTAAGTCGGCGGGGTCGACTATATTATACCCTGCACCACTTTGTCTCAAATCATACATTTTAAATATCACTGGATCTGGACAGAATTTTTGATTAGACTTCTACAAAATCTATTAGACTCAAAATTTAAGTCGGCTACATGCCACTAGGGTGCGAACACATGTTAGAGTAAAATAATATGCGGAAACATTTAAATCTGAAGCCAATTTTAAGGAAACTTGTCGCAACAAAGTTTTTTTATGATTATCGCCTCGATATTCATATGTATTGGATGATAAGTGAAAATTACGGTCCTTTTTACAAGTTTTCGACTAGCAGAGGCGATTTTAAAAGCCGAAAATGTTGCAGTGTATTTTGACCATATTTGCGAAGATCAGAAAAACATATATATGGAGAGCTACATCTAAATCTGGAACGATTTCAAACAAATTGGGCAAACACATAGCTACAATTGCTATTCATACTCCTGTGTAAAATTTCAGACTCACATCGGAGTAAAAAATTGGCCCCTGTGTCATCATGAGATGTTTAAATCGGGCGAAAAGTATATTATCGGGAGCTATATATAAATCTGAAGCATTTCAATCAAATTTGGCCACACATAGCCTTACAATTGTAAATCTACTCCTGAGCAAAATTTCAACCAAATTGGGCCAAAACTCTGCTTCTGGGACCGTATTTAGTCCATATCGGCGGAAAAAGCTATATATGGAAGCTATATCTAAAATCTGAACGCGATTTCAATCAAAATTTGCACACTTAACTGCCCATCTATAATTGCCACTCCTAGTCAAAATTTTCAAACAAATTGGCGCCAAAACTCTGGCTTCTAGTTACCATATTAGTCCATATCGGCGAAACTATATATGGGAGCTTAATATAAATCCTGAAGCGATTTCAATCAAAATTTGGCACGCCTAGCTACAATTGCTAAGTCTACTCCCTGTGCAAAAATTTCAACCAAATTGGGCCAAAACTCTGGCTTCTGCTGGGACGTAATCTAGTCCATATCGGGCGAAAGCTTATATCTAAATCGAACCGCATTCAATTCAAATTTGCACACTTAACTGCACTACTAATTGCACTCCTAGTGCCAAAAATTTCAAAACATAATTGGGCAAAAACTCTGACTTCTATGGACCATATTAGTCCATATCGTGCGAAAGATATAATTATGGAGCTATACCTAAATCTGAATCGGATTTTAACAGATTCTTGGCACGCAAAGGCTACATTGCTAAACTCTACTCCCGCTGCAAAATTTCAACAAATTGAGCCAAAACTTGCTTTTAGGACCCATATTAGTCCATATCGAGCGAAAGATATATATGGGAAGCTATATCTAATCTGTGAACCGATTTCAATCAACATTTTGCACACTTGACTATACTACTAATTGTAACCCCTAATGCAAAATTTCAACCAAATTCGGCCAAAAAATTCTGGTTTCTGGCGGCCATATTAAGTCATATCGGCGAAATATATATATGGAGCTATATCTAAATGTGAAACCGATTTCAATCAAAATTTTGCCCACACTTGACTATACGGACTAAGTGTTATGTTGTACAGAATTTTCAAGCAAATCTGCTATTAACTCTGGCTTCTGGGCTCCATATTATGCATATCGGGGCGAAAGATATATATGGCGAGCTTATATCTAAATCTGAACCCGATTTCTTTCCAAAAATCAATAGGGTTCTATTTCTGAGCCAAATTTAAGAACATGTGCAAATTTGAAGGCGATTTGGACTTAAATTGCCGACCTAGACTTTTAGATCACAAAAATGTGATTCACAGACAATGGACGACGGACTGACGGACAGACGACATGGCTATTATCCGACTCAGGGACCACCCTGAGCATTATTTGCCAAAAGACCCCATGTGTCTATCTCGTCTCCTTCTGGGTGTTACAAACATATGCACTAACTTATAATACCTGTTCCACAGGTGTGGCGCAGGTATCAAAAAAAGTGTGCCGAATATAATTGTGTATCGCGTACCCCACCTTTTTTTTGAATATTAGCCCCCTTATACCTGGCCCTCCGTTTTGGGTCTTAGATTCTAGAACTACAATTAGATGTGCCTGAATACATGTGTATCTTTCCGATGGTTAGTATAGCCCCATTACACGCCTACTGCGGTTTAACTCCTAGGGGTTTCTAAAAATTTTAGTTTTTATCCGCGTTTGCAATAAATTGAAAATATACTGACTTTTTAGACCCATAACAAAGTGTTATATGATTTAGTTTTATCGCGCTACCATTTGGTAAGGCTCCATTTTGGACTGATTTCACTTTCTAAGGTATAGAAGGCGCACTGATCATGAAAATTGTTTGAAACTGAATGCAAAATTTTACCAGACTTTTCATTCTCGTAATCATTTTTAAATTAATTGGTGTAAAAATTCTACAGATTTTAGATTTCTTGTTCAAGGCGTAATTCAGCATATTTTCTTTGCCACACTTACAAGAGATGTATTATGATTCCTCTAAAACTCAAACAAAACATTGATTCAGGAATCTTGATCTAGTTCTTCGATACACAGAAAAAAATTATCACGCAAATTTTTCCAATTTAAATTTCTTAATGAGTTTTTAAAAAATATTTCAATTAAAAATTTTAATTGATTAAACAAATTTTTAATTGAAACAAAAAATCAATCAACACAATTAAAAGTTATCAATTAATTTTTTAATTGGATCAATTAAAAATTTTTTTTAATTGACTGTCAATTAATATTTTCAATTGATACTATCATTCTGTGATTGAAGACATTTTCACTTTAAAAAATTTTAATTTGCGATCAATTAATTTTTCGTGATTGAATCAGCAAATACAAATTTTTGTGTTCGTAGGTAAATCTTTACTTTATCTTCGCGAAGCGTACTTGCGTTGAACTTATTCTGCCCTTGTGCGAAAATTATCTTTCAGCAAGCCTCCCCCTGGAAATTTTCAAAAGCGAAACTATTTAATTTGATTCATAGGTGTGGGTATTTTAAGATTCGGCCGGCCCGAAACTATTTTAAAAACAAAGTATATACCAGTAAGATAGGGGTCGCGAAAAAAAGTTCATGCAGTCACCCCCAGTTTTTGTAGCATATTTGAAGGACAATTTCAGAACACTAAAACTTTTTTTTTTCCGTGCACCCTACCGACCCCCGAAATGCAATTTACTTGCTGCTGTGTCGCTCATTTGAAGTCCGATCGAAAGAAACGATATCGTTGCTTCATGGTATCAGGGGCTATATTTCGTGCATTTGGTCATTTATTAACCTCCGACGTCAAAATTTGATTTTTAATTTTTTTAATTTCGCTTCGTATACCCCTATTGATGCCCATTTCTTATACCAATTTAAGATCTTAATCAAAATATTGAAACTTATTGCTTTGGAAGTATTTAATTATATTCATTAAACAAAAAAGTTACAGAGATTTTTAAAAAACGTCAATAGGTCACCCTACACCATCAAATAGCTTTTGCTGTGTTTGTCATGATATCGATCGAAACCACATGCCACATCGTTATTTCACATCTTACGAAATTAATTTGAAAGGTATTTAATACACACAAACTGTTTTATCTGTAAATTTCTAACCGTATCATTGTACACCACACGAGGCAACGCTGCGATCTACCGCAGACCGACCAGTGTATTTAGTAAACACAAACATTTTGCAATCTTAAAACACCAATTGTAAAAAAACAAATTCAACCACAATACTCAATGCAACGACGACTGTCGGTGTTTCGTTAGTATGGAGTGTTGGTTCTCTCGAAAACACCGTAAGCTAAAGCAATTCACACAAAATTGGTTACCCATATCTCAGGCAGTTTGGTATTCTCTTATTGTATACTCTCTCAATTCTCTTTGAGCTAATGCCAACTGCCTAGTAATTGTTGTTGTTGAGGCAATCACACTTAAGTGCCAAACCTCGTTTTTTGTTTACCGAGCGTTTGTTACGATGTCGATTTGTCGTTTAATGATTGCAAGACCACTGCATACGAACATTGTTATTAATATTATTGGTGTTTTTATTCTCGCATTTTGTATCAACTTGTAATTAAGATCAGCATGAATTGTTGTCTTACTCACTGCCACCGATATTTTAGTGGGTAAGATTGCAATTACGAAACAAGTATATTACGCCGCAAGTTCGCCAGGCGAATCTTATTGTAACCCACCACCATGGATTTGCGTAGAAAACTTCTACGAAAGACTGTCATCCAACAATACGAATTACTTGGGTTGGGCTATCTTTTAAAACTTTTATTCCTGCATGCGTTGTTGGACTACATATCTAACATCACGTACCAAATTTCAACCGAATGGAATATTTTGCTCTTCCAAGGGCCGGAGGTCAAATCTGGGGATCGGTTTATATGGGCTATATATAATTATGGACGATATGAACAAATTTTCATGGTTTGAGGCCATATATTAACACCACCGTACCAAATTTCAACAATCGATGAATTTTGTCTCTCAAGGGTCGCGAGGTCAAATCTGGGATCGGTTTATATGGAGGGCTTATTATAATATTATGACGATTGGACCAATTTTGCGATGGTTGTTAGAGCCATATATAACATCACCGTACCAAATTTCACCATCAATCGATAAATTTGTTCCTAGAAGGCTCCAGAAATCGGTGGGATCGGTTTATATGGGGGCTATATTATAATTTGGACCGATGTGGACCAATTTTTGTTGTATAGAGACCATATACTACACCAGTACCAAATTTCAGCGGATCGGATGAAATTTGCTTCTCTTAGATGGCCTCGCAAGCACAAATCGGGGGATCGGTTTATATGGGGGCTATATATAATTATGGACCGATGTGGACCAATTTTTGCAATGTTGTTAGAGACCATATACAACACCATGTACCAAATTTCAGCCGGATCGGATGAAATTTGCTTCTCTTAGAGGCCTCGCAAGCCAAATCGGGGGATCGGTTTATATGGGGCTATATATAATTATGGACGATGTGGACCAATTTTTGCATGGTTGTTAGAGACCATAACTAAACACCATGACCAAATTTCAGCCGGATCGGATGAAATTTGCTTCTCTTAGAGGCTCGCAAGCCAATTGGAGGTCCGTTTAATATGGGGGCTATACGTAAAGTGGACGATTATGGCCCATTTGCAAATACATCGCCTACATCAATGAACAAACTACTTGTGCCAAGTTTCAAGTTCGATAGCTTGTTTTTCGTTCGGAAGTTAGCGTGATTTCAACAGAAGGCGGGAGGAGGCGAGGACGGAGTGGGGGGGGACGGACGGACATGCTCAGACGACTCAGAATTTCACCACGACCCAGATATATAATACTTTATGGGTCTTAGAGCAATATTTGATTGTGTTACAAACGGAATGACAAAGTTAATATACCCCCCATTCTCATGGAGAGGGATAAAAAGCCACACGCGTGCAGTTACTCTGTTGAATACACATACTCGTTGTGTGCACTACAGGACATTTTCTGCGGTTATGCAAAGTTCTCTTGCTGTTTTTTCTTGAACATCTTGAGAGCCTACTGTTTTAAAATCTAACAATCAATCTAACAATAAAAGTTAAGTCGATACAACAGAATTATGGAAAAATTACGAAAAATTCCAACTGTCGAATACAATCAATTAGAAAATTAATTAATCAAACCTTATAAATAAACGTCGATGAAAACAGTCAGGCTTCTCAAATTGTTCTAGCAAAACACATGCACATTAGCCATAACGCCAGAAAATAGCCGTATACATCACAACGAGTATGTATACAATGATTACGGTTAGAAATCTACAGATAAACAGTTTTGTGTGTTATTAAATTACCTTCTAATTAATTTCGTAGATGTTGAATAACGAATGGGGCATGTGGCTTTCGAAAGTCGGATATCATGGACAACACCAGCCAAAAGCTATTTGATGTGTAGGCCCGTGACCTATTTGACTTTTTTAAAATCTCTGTAACTATTTTTGTTTATGAATATAATTAAATACTTTCAAAGCAAAAAGTTTCATATTTTGATAAGATCTTTTATTAATGGCTTATAAGAAGGGCATTCACAGGGGTATTACGAAGCGAAATAAAAAAAATTAAAATCAAATTTGACGTCGGAGTTCAAAAATGACCAATTGCACGAAATATAGCCCCTGATCAACCATGAACAACGATATGCGTTTTCTTTTCGATCGGACTTCAAATGACGACCACAGCCACAGTAATTTGTATTTTCGGGGGCGTCGTAGGGTGCACGGTAAAAAAAAAAGTTTTAGTGTTTCTGAAATTGTCTCCAAATATGCCCTACAAACTGGGGGTGACTGCAATCCAAAACTTTTTTTTTTTGCTTAGGCCGTGACCCTACCTAATATACCAGTATACTTGTTTTTAGTATATCAGTTGAGCTTAAATATTTAAAATAAAAAAGCGTTAGATCTTGTTTGTCAACTAAACATTTTTTCTTTAAAAACATTAAAAATATCATATGTTGGAGAATCGTTGAATCTATGCCATTTTAAAATGTTCTCAAAAAGAATACTTTATAATAAAGGGGAATTTAGTTTTTCCTATTTTGATATTACAACAACCATATTCATCCATCATCTACGATAGTTTCACGAATGTAATAATAATATAATATTTATTAAACAATTTTTCCATCTCGTTCTTTAACTTATAAAAGCTCAAGCTCTCTACCCCATTTATTTCCAACCAATTTCATCTCCATGGCTGCAATTGGAACCCAAGCAGGATTATAGGAAAAGGGATTTAATTCATAAAAAACAACAACTATCGTTTGAACAATAAAGAAAATACAATCAATCAAGTTTTATACTTTCCGTTTTGTAGCTCAACCCATCTCCTAGAATTTGAGGCTTCATTGTTTTCGTAATCAGAACTATAGATGGAATAAATGAAAGCCATGCTTCAGATTAAGGACCATTGGTGAGAGGAAAAAAACAAAACAGATTTGTATTGTTATTTCTTCACATCCTGGTTGTTGTAAGAGGCATTGGAATTTAGTGAATCCATCCATTGTTCATCATTGAATCAAAAATAAAATCCATACAAATCTGTTTTAGGTGAATGATCCCTTTAGTCACTTCACAATCGCACAATGTCCGTATTCTTGATGTAAGGCATGCTGGTAAATCATTCAAATCTCTTTGTTGTGTCAAACATTGATAGATATATGGACCCGTAGGTTTACATGCCTCACTATGTTCATGTTCTAATACCAAATCACAATGTAGAGATTATTCACACTCTTCGATTTAAGGATACGGACCTACGTCCTTCC
>PGFW01010627.1:9776-22521 GCA_003123925.1 Haematobia irritans | reverse complement strand
ATCTCATTCTCACTTCTCATTCTCTTCGATATTTATCGTATTTATTTTTAATATGAAATTTGAGACGTTGTCACTTTTGTTCTAGGCGTTACAGTAAGATTCGTTGTTCGCTTACCTATAGATCTGTGTGAATTGTTTGTATGTAGTTTTTTTCCATAGCATGAGGGAGGATCATGAATTTTTTAAGGATTTGTATTTTTTTATAATATTTAAGAATAAAAAATGTCATGAAATGTTTTTGTGATCCCTTTGTATGTGGGAACTGTGTTATGTATACGTATGAAATTTAGATATTTAATAGTGACATTAATTTAAGCGTAGCTAGGCGTGGTAGGTGATTTCACAAAAAATAAAAAGCAAACCTTATGTGAATCATTTAAATCAAACGATTTGATTGTGTGAAAACAGTGAAATGGTTTTACTTATTTTAGAAATTTTTATTGAAAATTCAGAAAATTTAATTTTATTTCCGCAAGTTGGAAAAAATGGTTTAAGGCATATCGATACATAAATCTCCGAATGCAATTTATGCACATAAGATGGTCTGTCGCCTAATATGTGTAACATTCTGCTGGAGACCATGGAATATATAGTACATCAGCAGGATCCAAAGAGAGAGATATACCAAACGCCAATGTTCTAATTTCAACAGATCGATGAAATTGCTATCTCTTAGAGGCACCGCAAGCCTAAATCTTTGGGGGAATCGTAATATTATGGGGCTATATAAATAATTATGAACCTATGTGGACCAATTGTTTGCATGATGATAGAGATTAAAATAATGAAGAAAATAGTAGAGACCATATATCAAACATCAAATGCACCAAATTTCGCCGATCGGATGAAATTTGTTTTCTCTTCGAAGCCTCCCAAGCCAAAACCTGGAGAATCGGTTATATGGGGGCCTATAAATATAATTATAACCGATAAATGGACCAATTTTTGGCATAAGGTTTGTTAGAGGACCAATATGTACCAACATATGTACGCAAGTTCAGCAGGATCGGATGAAATTTGCTTCTCTTTGAGGCCTCCGCAAGCCAAATCCTGAAGGGCCCGTTTATATGGGGGCTATAACGTAAAAGTGGACGCCATATGGCGCAATTTGCAATAACCATCCGACTAACAATCAATAACAGTTCGATAAGCTTGTTTCGTTCGGAAGTTTAGCGTGAATTTCAATAGAGGACGACAATGCTAGATCGACTCAGAATACTCATCACGAACCCAGAATATATATACTTTATGGGTCTTAGAGCCAATATTTCGATGTTTTACAAACGGATGACAAAATTTTAATATACAAAGTTAAATATAACTAAAATTTAAGGACAAGCCAATTTATAGCAAAGTCAAAGGATTTTTTTTCTTTAAAATAATGAAAATATTAATTAAAAGAAAGTTTTATAATCTTGCTTCAACCAATTTTTTTTTTTAAATTTAGGACCATGAAATCTTTGCGAAATTTGCGTACCTCCGTAAAAGTCGTAGTCTTTGACTAAGAAAAAATTTCCTTAAAAGAAGGAAAAACAGATTTAAAGAAATGTCTATAAAATTATTTTACATATTGAAATCCATACCTTTAAAATAGAAAAGCTTTAAAATGATAGGCGAAGAACGGTGGTCATCTGTCCTCCGTCCGATAGATTGGATTCTATAGTATAATAAGAAGTGTCGAAGAGGATTCTGAGCTAAGCCCCATGACATATTAGAAGCAGACAATTGGTTCAAATATCAACGC
This sequence comes from Haematobia irritans, assembly GCA_003123925.1. Taxonomy (NCBI): domain Eukaryota; kingdom Metazoa; phylum Arthropoda; class Insecta; order Diptera; family Muscidae; genus Haematobia; species Haematobia irritans. The sequence goes on along the minus strand of PGFW01010627.1, from coordinate 20,777 downwards.
ATCAGCACTTTAATCCAACGAAACAAATTTTATTCGTACCATAAGCCTGCAATTATGGCTTGTTTTTATTTCCACTCTTACCATTTTGTTACAAAGTCGTCCTAAAGTCAGAAAGCAACATTATTACAACACCTTCACAGTTCGTAGAATCAGCTTATATCGCCCCTTTAAAAAAGTGAATTGCTGATTAATTGGTCAAAAGTTCAGAAGTATACAGAAGGGTCAAAATCGCAGCACGCTGTTGTCTATGGACATTGACAACAAATGTTTGTGACTGCTGCAATCAAACCTTTGGGCTATGAAACTTTCTGCTAAGCTGCTCGCTGACTATGTCTGAGACTTGTGGTGGGTGCTAATGCTTTTGCCAAAATATCTGATGTTGATCTACGAAATGGCCACAATGATGCTGATTGTAAGTTGGCCAACCAATTAGCGTCTAACGAACTTGCACGTACAATATGGTCCAATGCCAGACGAATTTCGCGATTTTGGAACCGCACTCTCGCTACTTACGCATTGAACCACATAGAGAACCAAGCAGCTTAACAATCACTAATGGTGCAGTCTACGACAGCTTTAAGGTTCCAAAGAAGTAGACTTAAAATTATATAATACTAATATTTACGAGAGGCAACATCAAGACATTGGTTACATTTTCTTTATATTCATCACTGAGCAATGGGGTTATTACAAGTTTTAATTGTATGTTGACAATTATGCAAAATAATATTGTGAGTCACGTGAATATATGTATGTATATCAAGCGAATTTTGTATTGATCGGGAATTGGTGTAAAATATTGATATGAAAGATGATAGGTTTTAATTGGCTTTCAGATGTCCCCGGGGATGATGTAGATGTGGACTGTATTTAGGAGATTTGGTAAATAGCTTTTAATTTTGGTCGGTTTTTGTATTACTAGATGAGCTACACGGACGAAAAGACTGTTTTTCATATGTTTTTGGAGTGTAAAAAATTATATGTATTGGAACTCAAAATTTTTAAAGCACAATATAAATGTTCATAACACTAGGCATAATATGTTTGGGAACATATATGTTAATATTTTTAGAAACAATATTATGTTTGGGACATAAAAAGGTTTGTAAATATAATATGCCTTGGATAGCAAACATAATAATTAATTTAGAAATAGACTATAAACATATATGTGTTTAGAAAGAGAGACAAAAAAGTGTATGTGGAAGTAAAATAATGAAAGTAACCAAATTGCGACTTAAAAAATATATCATACACAAGACAATTCCCATTAATAGATTGGAAAAAATACTATTGTGTGAATTAAACAATTAATAAATTTACAAATATGGAGTAAACATATATATGTTGTGATATAAGACCGGCCAAAAATTGTATATTAGCTATAAGTAAAAAGATTAAAATTGAGTATTCGGAGAGAAAATTCATATCGGAAACCAATAGAAAAGACATTTAAAAAAAAGAATGAGTTATTGTTTATCATTTTCGCATTAACGGGCACTTTTTTTGTTTCGTCAAAACAAAATCCGAACGTACACTGAAAAAAAACCAGTGAAACCACCAAGGAAGAAAACTTTCTATTAATTTTTAGAAAATTTTGAAAATATTTGTAGAAAATTTTTAACTAAACCAGTAATTACAAAACGTTGCATCACGCCGATGTAAATACAAATAGAGTAAATATTTTTCCGACAAAAATACAAGAAAATTAGTATACATAACTAAGAAGTTTTTTTCACTTGTAAAGAAAATTTTGGTAGCTTTTGAAGAAAAACTTGGAAGTTCAAAAATTTACAAGAATGTCTTTAGTGACATACGAAAGTTCACGATCGGACGCATTTTTGGTAAAGTTTACAAAATTTAAAGAAATTCTGAAACTATTTGTGGAAGACACGAATTTTAGTTTAATCTTTATGCCTTCATTTGAGTATATTTTTTTCCTCTGGGGTTTAGTTAATTTAACTATACGTACACAAAAAAAATATTAGAAGTATAAGAAAACTTTCTCAACATAAATAAAATATTTTTATGAACTAAAATAAAGTTAAATTGGCTTATTAAGTGAATAGAGAGTTCACTTTTTTTGAGTGTAGCCGTATCGTATTTATACCTAGGTTGTTAGCTCTTACATAAGAATATTGCTTGATTTTACAAAATTTGATTATGTACCCACACTAATTGGGCGATTTTCTCTGTTTTAATAATGGGCTCATATTAGTGGCATACTAACCCCGTAGGTGCAATATAACTACAGCCAGTGTTGCTAGGAGTAGGGGAAATTCCCTTTGAAAAAACCCTACATATAGGTTTTTTTAATATTTAGCGTCTTGTAGGACGTAGGGCCACAATGTAGGGACATTTTCCACTCAACACTAAATTTGTAATAATTTTTTACATTTGGTGCTCTAGAATTAAAAGGAATTTAGAAGCGGACAAAGGGCTGATCTTTAACAATTTGTGGTAAACAACAGTTACCACTCGTGCCCAAAAAAAACTTTAACAAAATTTGAAGAATACCTACAAATTACCAACAAATCTGCCAAACAACTATTTCTATAGAAATGTTTGTCAAAACTTTATTCCTGTAGAAAATTTTGTCAACATTTTATTTCTATAGAAAATTTTGTCAAAAATTGTATTTCTATAAAAAAATTTCTCAAATTTTTATTTCTAATGGAATTTTTTCTCAAAAATTTTATTTCTATAGAATTTATTATCAAATTTTATTTCTAATAGAAAAATGTTCTTCAAAAAAATTTGTTGTTAATAGAAACTTTTCAAAATGTTTTATTTCTATAGTCATTTAACAAAACAAAATTACTAATTTTTGGTAGAATTTAACCACTGTGATAATCAAAATTTATTTTTTAGTTTATATAATAAATACTACATTGCATTTTTCATAAATTTTCTTTAAATATGCAACTGCGGTTTATCTTACTTGTTAATACTTTAATTTAATTAAAATTTCCATTATTTTAAGAAGAAATTTGTTCCTTAATATTTTGTAACCTTAACCTAACGGCTAACCATCCAAAAATTTAGGTTTGCGTAATCTTTAATATCACGTAAATATTTTTTAGTCTTGGGTGGGAACTGCTGGGCACTAAATAGCCTCCGTGGAAAAGTGTGTAATCCGAATAACCTAGCGTGGAACTGAATTATTTTCTGAAAATCAATGTGGGTCTATCGATCCAAAAAACTCAGAGCGAAAACCGACAGACTTCCAGTGGAGAAATTATAGCTTCAAAGAAATTAGTGGCAACTGTAAAAATACGAAAAACTCAGTAGGGGTACTGAAGCACCGACGGTCTCAATTTTATTAGGTATTAAGTGTCTATTATTTAGCAAAAAAGCACCAACTGCAAAACAAAATTATGAGTAACCTAATACCTTTTAATCACGGTTGGGCCACAGTTTTGGTGGAATTCTACCACAAATGATAGATTTTTTGCTGTTTAGTTGATTGGTAAAGAAATTTTTACAGTTTTGAGATTTTGTCAAAATAATTCCTCTCCAAATAAAGTGTTTCAATAATTTTTCAATTTTCTTTAGAAATAAAAAATTTTAAAAAAATTTTCTATAGAAAATTATATTTGACAAAGATTTCTGTAGAAAAAAATTTTGACAAAATTTTCTTCCATTAAGCCGATAGCTTAGTTGTAGTGCTTAAATCTTCTTTTTGTTTATTCGTAGTTTAAAAATTATAAAAACAAAATTTTTCTATAGAAATAAAATTTTAAACAAAATTTTCTATAGACATAAAATTTCTTATATGATAATAAAATTTTGACATAATTTTCTATAGAAACAACTTTTGGCGAACAATTTTCCATAAGAAATAAAATATTGGCCAACAATTTTTTTTTTTTTTTTTTTTTTTTTTTTTTTTTTTTTTTTTTTTTTTTGTTTTTTTGCTATGGAAATAAAATTTTCTATAGAAATAAAATTTCGACAAAATGTACTATAGAAAAAAATTTGAGAACATTTTCTCTATACATACAATTTTAACAAACACGATTTGGACAAAATATTCCATGGCTACTAAAATTTTGAGAAAATTTTTTCTAAAACTAAAATTAGGACCAAATTTTCTAAAATTCGAATTTTCGTTTTATTTCATCTATCTAAGTCCTTTGGACCAGAGTCCAAAAATTTCACAAAAAAGATTTGGTAAGATTGTTTTTACACGAAGTGGACAACCGTGCTTAGTAATACGCCAAGTCCGATGAGCCGCCATATAAACCGACATCAAAGGGTTGGGCTGCGAGCCCTTTATGGGAAAGCAAATTTCATCCAAACCGGTTGAAATTTAGTACGCAATGTTAGTAATAAACTCTTCTACATATATTGTCCATCCGGAAGCACTTATCGCCAAATTGCCGAAATTAAAATAAAATTTCCTGATTTTACTCTCGTAACTCATTCGAGCAAATGGTGGTAAAACGCCGAAATTAAGGTCTTAGACACCACATTTTTCACGGGATTGTATTAGAATCAAAATGTATAATGTTGGATTTTGTATTTTAAAAATTTAGAAAAATTGACATTTTTCACATCTTGACCTTGATGTCTTTGAACTCGGTTTAAACCGACAACTTTTACATATTAATATTTCGCTATATGTCTGTAACAATATGTTTCCCTCCTAAAATAAATTATATCATCTAGAACATACTCTCTGAAGTAGTTCGTATCATATTCCTCTCTTAATGCACAGTCAAATTTTTGACTTTTTTCGTTAAAAATCGATTAGCCAACAAAAAAATCGATTTGCGTCGAATTTTGATTCCCGATTCAGGTGAAAAGTCTGTTTATTCGAACTGTTTATATTTATATATAGTCCTGCAATTCCAATTTAACCAAGCAAATTTGTAATATTTCAAAACTTTATTCTTTTTACTATTCTCTACACTGAAAAAAAAAAACAGTGAACCACCAGAAGAAATTTTTGGTTAATTTTAGAAAAATATATAATATTAAAAAAAAAAATATCAACAAAAAATAAGTAAATTCAAGAAAATTTATTGACATAATTAATTTAATTTAATTATTTTTCACTTTTTAAAAGAAAAATTTTGTAGTTTGAAAGGAAAAAATTGGAGAATATCTTTAGTGGCCATGCAAAGTTCAGGATTGACACATTTGTAGTAAACATTTACAATTTTAAAGATATATGAACTATTTTGATGAGAAGTGCGAATTTGGTAAAACTTTAATGCTTCATTTAGTGTTATAATTTTTTCACGGCTTTTTTTTCATTTTACTAACGTACGCAATAAATTATCAGAGTAAAAAGAAATTTTCTCCACATAATAATTCATAAACTACAATAAGTTAAATTTGGCTTTTAGTGAAAGAGAGGTTTCACTGTTTTTTGTTTTTTTTTGAGTGTAATTATTTCAAAAATTTCTCCCAGCTGTCCCACAATTGGCGATGACAGTCTAACTCGCGATGAAAACTCCTAAATTGCCTAGAAAAAATGTCTCCACGGCCAAAATTGTAATCAATTGAAATGATGGCGTTTTTGTGACGACGTTTTTTGCCGCTTCTTATAGCTAAAGCTACTGCCACCCGTCCTCCAAAAGCCTTTGTTGCCATGTTTTAGCTAAAATGACAGAACAATCTTTTAAATACACCGACAATGTTTTCGTATAAAGAAGACGCGACGCGCCACACAAACACAGACGGCGAAATGAGTGAAAATAGAAAACGTAGCGTACCGCGTTTTTCTCCCATCGTCCTTTATTTTTGTTGTGGATTAACATGGCGTAGATCATTAGTAAAAGATGGTGTTATTATTTGCACGTTTTGTGTGAAATGCTGTTGTGCTGTTGTTCGCCACTCTGTATTCATTGGAATGGAACATTGTTAGATTTATAAAAGATGATAATCATGCTGTTGTTGGAGTTTGAAGGAGGTGGTGGTGATGTGCTAAGCATTTTGCGCAAAAGATTGTCGGACATTGTAGCTACATTGGTTTCATTTGGTTTCATGAGTGGGTGTGGTGGTGGTGGAAAATTAGCTCTGTGACAATTTTAAAATGCGTTTTCGATTTTCTATGGCTGTGTTAAAAGTGAATTGAATTGTGTGGAGTAAACAAATTTAGATCGTTTATTGATTCTTTGATTCACACTTGAATTAGTCGCATATGCAATAGAGTATGGGTAATGTCTTTCGGAAGCTAAAATTATGAATCGATTTTGGATAATATTTGTTGTGCGTGTAGAGGGCAGATTTTTCTTAAATATGTAAAATATCAAGCACATCGAATCGATTCCAAATTTCGGGCTCCAAAAATTTGGTATTTTTCCGAACAAACGAACAAGAATTGAAGTAAGGATCACATTTAAAGAATACAATTCATTTTATACCCTCCACCAAATAGGATGGGGGTAAATATAAACTTTGTCATTACCGTTTGTAAACACATCGAAATATTGCTTCTAAACCCCTAAAGTATATACAATATTCTGGGTCCGTGGTGAAATTCTGAGTCGATCTAAGCATGCCTGTCCGTCCGTCCGTCCTGTTTTGAAATCACGCTACTTCCGAAACAAAACAAGCTAATCGACTTGAAACTTGGTACAAAGTAGTTGTTATTGATGTAGGTCAGATGGTATTGCAAAATGGCCATATCAGACCACTTTTACGTTAATAGCCCCCATATAAACAGAGCCAGATTTGGACTTCCGGAGCCGTCTATAGTGGATGCCAAAATTCATACCGATCTAGTTGAAATTTGGTAATAATGGTGTTAGTATATGGTGCTCTAAACAACCATGTCAAAAATTGTCCAATCGTCCATATATCTATACTATAGCCCCCATATAAAACGCGATCCCAACAGATTGGACTTGTGAGCCTCTATAGAGAAACATTTCATAGGTCCCGATCCGGTTGAAATTTTGGCATACGTGCTGCTAATATGGTTCCTAACTAATACCATGCAAAATTGGTCAATCGTCACATAATTTACGTATAGCCCCCATATAGAACGCCCCAATAATACCTGAGCTTTCCAGATTTGCTAATAAGGAAGCACAATTTCATTACGATTCGGCTTGAAAATTTGTACAATCGTGTGTTAGTATACGGTCTGCTCAACAACCATGCAAAGAATGTCTCATATCGTCCATAAATTATAATGTAGCCCCCAATAGTAAACCGATCCCCAGATTGTGACCTCGGAGCCCCTTGGAAGAGCAAACATTCATCCGATTCGTTGAAATTTGGCTACGTGATGTTTAGTATAATGGTCTCTTAAAACACATGCAGCGAATTGGTCTATCATGCCACTAATTATTAATTTAGGCCCATATAATACCGAATCCCAAGACTTTTGACCTCGATGTTATTTGAGACGCGAAAATCATCCGATTATGGTTGAAATTTGTACGTGGTGTTAAGTGATATGACTTTAACAACCATGAAGGCAAAGTGGTCCATAAGTCATTATGAACCGATATGGTACATTGTCCTGCTAGTATGATGGCCGTACACAACCATGCCTAACTAGTTGCATATCGGTCTACAGTTATATATCCCCCATATAAGCGACCCCCCCCATATTTCATAGTTCCTGGCTCCTGTAATACCGTTTGCAAAAGTCAATAATGAATTCGTAAATTATTTAGTAGACTTACCGATTACCGTTACCTTTTTGGTCGCAATATAATACCACGTACAATTTAGAAGACGATGTTTGAGAAGTTTTAAGATACCTTGCCATCGGTAAGTTATTACCAACACTCAACCTTAATCGCGGATACCAAGATCATCCCAGCTGCGTCGACACACATTACTGTTGTGAACAGCAGTTACCTCTTAGTGTTGCCATTCGGAAATGTCATCCCAATCACCATCTTGGTGCATGAGACAAGACCTCCACTCCAGGGTAGGACTCCCTGGTTAGTTAGTGCAGCATTATCAGCCGTCCGAACGGCGTTTCCACATTGCAGTGAAACCACTCTAGAGAAACTGTTGAAACCGCTCAGAAATGTCACCAGCATTTACTAGAGGTGGGATAATCCACCCGTGAAAAACACTTTTTTGGCTGTGTTCGGTCAAAGCCCGGAATCGAACCACGACCTTGTGTATGCAAGGCGGGGCCCCCCCATGCTACCATTACAACCACGGTGGCTCCCATTCTGTCACCTTCTAGAGCCGAGATCCAGCCTTACAAAAGAGAGCCTCTAAGATCAGGCAAGCATTACCACGACCAGGGTCTGAACAGAAATTCATGAGGAATGACTGTAGCTGAACGCGGTGAGAAAGCTACAAGGGTTAATGCCTGTTCTCGCGGAGTCCGACCGCCGCCGAAATAGACCGGAGGGAGAAGACCTCAATCAAAGGCTAGTTTTGCCCATCTAAATCGGAGTGCAAGCTATGCATATTACAGGAGAAGCGCGGTTGACGACCTTGAACAAGCCCATGCACCGTATTTGCACTCGCTAAAACACCTCCCAATACAGATTACTCTGCAGCATCCATCTGTGAGGTGCGATCTGGTACCGCAACCAATTGACATGTAACTTAGAACAAACCACATCAGTAGTCGATTAGTGACGTGAATGTTGCTCAATCTGAATCAAGGGCACAACTCTCCCTATATGCATTGCCCAGAACCATTACGTCTAAATTCATTATCTTACTCTAACGGTTACACTAGTCACCAACAAAATTTTATTTTATGTAGTGATTCCCATTTTTAAGTTGAATCACTTAATTAGAAGGACAAAACGACATTATTAAAAACCCTACGGGAAATATATCAACCACTAGGACCACGGTATAGCGCTAGTCCCTTGGTGATTCATGGATCATTCCTATTCTGGTCAAAACACGTATGGAAGACGCGGCCACAATTAAATGCGGTTTGTCATTGACGGTTAAAATTTACATTTTAAGCGACACCTCTTGGGACTCATTCCAAAGGACAAGTCCTGACAATTTAGTGAGCGCACCCAAAGACAAGAGCGCTCATGAGCCATTCTCGGACACTACACGTTAGGATTGATTCATGTTGAGCTATCCGAATCGCACCAAGAAAGTGAAAACCTTTTTGAAAATATGCTTGAAATGTTATTCTGTTAAATCTATTTTCACTAATTGTGATAGATCCGCAATACTGATTTTTATATATCAAGCCAGTATAGAAATCAATAAATAATGACTTCAAAAGTTACATCATGCACAGACCAGCTGTGATGCACGTCAGTGGCAATTTAATTTTCCACCAATTTCCCGTCGGGAATTGTTATGAAATAATAATGAACAATATATAACGGCCGTAAGTTCGGTACCAGGCCGAAATCACCATTGATTGCATAGAAAACTTCTCCTAAAGACTTGTCATTCACAATCCAAATTACTCGGGTTGTGGTAACAATTGGCGATCAGTATCAACTCTAAACATTAGTCTTTAAATATCTAATATACTCCATATTCCCAGTATGGTTATATACATGTGTTAGAAAAAGAAGGCAGATTAAAATACCTTATACCGTTATTTTAGGTAGATAGAGAGCCAGAAGTGAAATATCCCCCCCATATCAGTGTTTATATGCGGGCTATATGCCAACTATGAACCGATGTGACCAATTTTTACGGATTCTAGTACCAAATTAGCAGGATCAATAGTTTTGTTGGGGCCATATTACTAAACACAACGTCATAAAATTTCAACCAGATCGGATTTGAAATTTATACGGACAATATTTAATTTTGTTGCATAAAATTTGCGCTCTAGCCTAATTAGAATTTTAGTGGGCCAATATACGTAAAAATCGTATAAAAATTACAACATACTTGGTCACAAGTTCATGTCGGATAGAGTTGATTCTCGTTCGGAATTATACCAGTGACTTTCAACAGCGAATGGACGTCGTGATCGCTAGAATTCAGAGCAATATACACTTTATGTCCTCAGATTTTCATCGGGTCAACGTGACAACTTAATATAACCAGGTGGAGGGTATACAAATTTTGTCCTAAATCCCGGTTCAGATCAATTGATATGGGACATAAACTTTTACAGATATAATTTATGGATAGTTATTAATGTTGCGAAACATAAACCTTTATACAGCCCAATAAATTGATAGATTTATTGGAGATGATAGATAGATAATATAATAGATTAACAGTGGTATATGTGTATTCCGACCCACGTCCGACTTTGACTTACCAGCAAGAAAAAAACGTTTGAAAAGCGTCAAAAGAAAATTTTTTTTGTCTAAAATTTCGTTCGTCTGGCTAACCCCCTTTTATTTCGATTGTTTCTTCCTAGGCACTTGATGAAGGGATCCCACTAACACTGAAAAAAGTTATTGTCGTGAGTGCAAAGGTTTCACGTCCTTAAAACCGAATGCAAATTTTGCTTAGCCATAGAAGACGCATCGTCACTAAATATAAACGTTTTTTTCCTTGTCCAAAGTCGATAAACTTTTTCAATGAAAGTCGTATTGTTCCTTATAATAATGTGATTTCAACTAGCAAATTGGGTATCATAACATGAAAAAACAATTTTTTTGTTGGCTAGGTCAACATTGACTTTAATAATTCATAAAATTCTTTTAAAATTATTGAAATTAATCTTAAAATTTTGTCTGTCCTTTTTGAATCTTGAACTAGCGAAGCAAAAAAAATCATTCAAAAATAAGACAACACTCTATTTTAAAGACGTTTTTAACTTGAAACATTACATAAATTTCCCACTGCGGAATTTCGGAAGTTTAAATTTGAAAATTTATATTGTCGTTAAACACGTTTTTAAAGGAGCTTTCATTGCACAAAAAGCCGAAAAAACGAATGATTAATAATTTGCTTCTTAGAATGAAGTACACAAAAACCCAAATTTAAAAAGAGAATTGTGGTCTTAAAAAGTATCTTTTACTTGTATCTCCGCTTGCTTTGGCTCGGAATCAATACAAAATATGTTAATGTATTTAAAGACAGAAAAATCTTTGAACCGGGCAATGCTTTTTTTCAAAGTGGTAG
>PGFW01010626.1:12719-24965 GCA_003123925.1 Haematobia irritans | reverse complement strand
AGAAGCCAGCAACAGCGGGGGGGGGGGGGGGGGGGGGGGGCCCTCCTAAACACCCAACCATAACTTCGACCATAGATTGTTACTGTATTCATTCAATTCGCAATTCGAGTACGGCTGAAGAAATTGGAGCAAAATGACCAAAACTGGAACCAAGGAAAAATCTAAATAAAATCTTAACGATAATAAACTTTTGTATTGACGAAAGGACATATTAAAGATTAAAAAAATGTAATAGCTTACTTGCACTACTAAGAACATTTTGGATAAACATTTAGGAAAGAAAACTGCTCCATGGGACACAGACAAATTTTGTAGACCTACAATATTGTTGCGTTAGCAAGTTAACGTGATTTCAACAGACGGACGAACATCGCCTGATCGACTCAGAATTTCACCACTACCCAGAATGTATATAACACTAGGTCACAAATAACAAAATTTTCTCTGTTATTTGTTTCTAGCATACTTTTTCCCATTGATTTTGACCTACTAAACATGAAAATAAGCTTTAAAAAATTTTCTGTCGATTGGTTTTCGAGATACAAAGTTTTGAAATTTTTTTTATTTTAATTTTTGGAGGTACACTTACAATTTTGAGCATATCTTTCGTCTTCTTTGACCTATTTGACCTATACTACTACTCAAATTAAAGAAAATTGAGTCGTCTACAACTCATTTTCAGAAAATTTTCAAATCGGGTAAGTAGTTTGGATGTTGGCGGCTTAAAAAGGTACAAAAACTGCGTTTTTTTAGTAAAAATGTGGCATAAAAAACCATATAAAAATTCATATAAAATATAAAACACGATGCTAACAGAAATTTTGGGTTTTTACGTATAGCTGAAATTTTTACAAAGAAAATAACAAATAGCGGACTTTATAATTTTTTTGGGTAAAAGACCGAAAATACCAAATCAACGCCCAAAAAATGAGTAGAAACAAAGATATAAACGTACATTTATTGCATGTGAAAACAGCGTTGATGCGTTGATTTGGTCTTTTCGGTCTTTTACCAAAAAATTATAAGTCCGCTAAGATTTAGATTTTGTTAAGTAAGGGCTTATTTTCTTTGTCAAAATTTCGGCTATACGAAAAAAAAAAACACATTTTTACTAAAAAACGCCGTTCTTTAACCTTTTTCCGCCAACATCCAAACTACTTACCCGATTTGAAAATTTTCTGAGAATGAGTTGTAGACGGCTCAATTTACCTTAATAGGTCAAAGATATGCTCAAAATTGTAAGTGTACCTCCAAAAATTAAAAAAAAGTTCAAAAATTTGTATCTCGAAAACCAATAGACAGAAAATTTTTTAAAACTCATTTTCGTGTTTAGTAGGTCAAAATCAATGAGAAAAATTATGCTAGAACCAATTCACAAAACGACTGTTGGCTAGTGTAATTAATGGGTCACGAAACACGTTTGCCACTCGAACCAAAAATAATCTTCCAATATTTTAAAAAAAAAATACCAACCAAGTATCAACAAAAAGATCTTATTTTATTCTACATTTTATTACTATAGAAAATTTTATTTCTTATAGAAAATTTTATCAAAATTTTAATTTCTATAGAAAATTTTATTTATTCTTATAGAAAATTTCTAAATTTTTATTTTGTATAGAAAATTTTGTCAAAATTTTATTTCAATAGAAAATTTTGTCAAAATTTCATTTCGATAGAAAATTTTGTCGGAATTCTGTTTCTATAAAAAATTTTGTCAAAATTTTATTTCTATAGAAAATTTTGTTAAAATTTTATTTCTATAGAAGAAAATTTTGTTAAAATCTTATTTCTGTAGAAAATTTTGTCAAAATGTTATTTCTTTAGAAAATTTTTCAAAATTTTATTTCTGTAGAAAATTTTGTTAAAATTTTATTTAATAAAAAATGTTATAAAAATTTTGTTCAATAGAAAATTTTGTCAACATTTTATTTCTATAGAAAATTTTGTCTAAATGTTATTTCGTTTTGTTTTGTTATTGTTTGTTTATACTTCAATCATATTTGTTGTTTTGATCTCAGCTTAAAAACATTGCGTTGACAAAACTAAATTGTCAAAATTGTCAACATTTTATTGCTGTTAGATAGTTTTGGTAGATTTTGCAAACTATACTTCTCCAAATAAGAGGCATATCAATTTTCTATAGAAATACAATTTGCATTTCTATAGATGCACAATTATGACAAAATTTGCCACACAGTAATCTAATTTGACACCCTTCAAGTGTGCAAAATTTCATCGAAATCGACATACATATGTATCGCCCGATTTTCCCAAATTTGCCCATAATAGCCTTATTTATCAACCGATCAAAGTTGGCCAAATTAATTCTTCTATAGTACATACTATATGCGCAAAAAATCATCGAAATCGGTTCAGATTTAGCTATAGCTCCCATATATGTACCGCCCGATTTTTCTAAATAAAATAAAACTCAATTGAACAAATAATACAATGTTTGTACTATAATTTTCTCGAAGAGGAGCGGAGCGGAGCGTGGAGCGGAGCGGAGCGATTTTTTTTCTCGGAGCGGAGCGTGGAGCGGAGCGGTTTTTTTTTCTCCGGAGCGGGAGCGGAGGCCGGAGCGAAAAAAATGGACCGCTCCGGATCCCTGATCACAAGTTCTAAATTCGCTCCCTATCATTGCCATTATAAAATTTGTAGACAGTACAAAATTATGTCTTTTAAAATTTATACACAGTATGTCTATTAAAATAACATATTGATTAGTTTTGCCAGTACCTGGTTCTGATTTTGTTCGGGTTTCTCCCATTCGCTCTTGTTGGCCTTTCAACCGTCTTGCTGTTTCGGACATCCAGTGTCACAAATATTAAATATCGATTACTCGGATTTGAAACAAATCAAATGTAGATTAATACGAATAAAAAACAAGTATATACGGCCGTAAGTTCGGCCAGGCCGAAGCTTATGTACCCTCCACCATGGATTGCGTAGAAACTTCTACTGAAGACTGTCATCCACAATCGAATTACTTGGGTTGCGGTAACACTTGCCGATGGCAAGGTATCTTAAAACTTCCTAACACCGTCTTCTAAATTACAAGGTAGTCCATACGTAGTATATATTAAACTAAAAAAGGCCGATTAAATACGTATATAATTAAGTTTAAAGTTTCTATAGAAATAAATGTTGGCAAAATTTTATATAGAAATAACATTTTGACAATGTTTTCCATGAAAATAAAATGTTGGCAGATTATTTTTGGCTCGAGTGGCAGCCATGAATATGAACCGATATGGACCAATTTTTGTGTGATTGGGGATCGGCTATATATAACTATAGACCGATATGGAAAATTTTAGCATGGATATTAGCGGCCTTGTACTAACACCACGTTGCAAATTTCAACCGGATCGGATGAATTTTGCTACTCCAAGAGGCTCCGGAGATCAAATCTGGGGAACGGTTTATATGGGGGCTATATATAATTATGGACCGATATGGACCAATTCTTGCGTGTTTGTTAGAGACCACATTCTAACACCATGTTCGAAATTTCAACCGGATCGGATGAATTTTGCTCCTCCAAGAGGCTCCGGAGGACAAATCTGGGAATCGATTTATATGGGGGCTATATATAATTATGGACCGATATGGACCAATTTTTGCATGGTCATTAGAGAACATATACCAACACCATGTACCAAATTTCAGCCGGATCGGATGAAATTTTCGTTTCTTAGAGGCTCCGCAAGCCAAATCGGGGGATCGGTTTATATGGAGGCTATATATAATTATGAACCGATATGGACCAATTTTTGCGTGGTTGTTCGAGACCATATACTAACACCATGCAACAAATGTTAGCCGGATCGAATGAAATTTGGTCTCTCTTAGAGGCCCGCAAGGCCAAATCGGGGAATCACGGTTTAATATGGTGGCCTAATAGGGTGTACAGTATTGGACGCGATGTGGAAGCCGAATTTTTTGCATCGGATGAAATTTGCTTCCATCTATAGCGATCGCCAACCAAATTTGGGGGTCGTTTAATACGTGGGGGCTATACGAAACAAGTGGCACGGCCGATATGGACCAATTTTTGCATTGGTTCGTTAGATCACCAATATACAACACAAGATGTACCTAAAAGTAATCTTCAGCCGATGGGGATAAAATTGCTTCTCTTAGAGCAATCGCAAGCGCAAATTTTGTGAGGTTCCGTTATATAGGGCAGCTACATACGCTACAATTTGGACACGATATGGGCCGCCGATTCTGCAATGCCAATCGAGCCTACTATATAACCACTATTGTAGCCAAATTTCAAGTCGATAGCTTTGTTTCGTTTCGGAAGTTAGGCAGTGATTTCGACAACGGCACGGACGGCGAACATGAGAGAGATTTTACCCAACCGACCCCAGAAATATATAATACTTTATGGGGTCTTAGAAGCAAATGTATTCGAGTATGCTGTTACAAACGGTATACAAAGATTTAAATATCACCGCGCGCCATCCGTAATGGTGTGAGTGTAAATAAAAATACTGACAATTTAAAAATTTTTGTCTCAAAAAATTCGAAGTAATTGTGGGATTTGTTAAGAACCACTCTCCAGACCTTTTTATTATTTCACAGCTTTGAACCACTGTTAATGGTCCTAAAAAGCAAGTGGTTCGTAAAGGTCGAGTGATTTTAAACACATTTTAGGACGCCATCTAAGCGGTCTAAAAAAGTTAACACGTTGTATGCTATAGTACACTGAAAAAATTTATGCTCGTGAGGTCCAAGCGATTTCATGTCTTTAAAATACGCAATGCCAATTATCTTGCTTAGCATAGAAGACGTATTTCTCTAATATAAAGTTTTCCTTGTCCAAAAGTCAATAAACTTTTCAATGAAGTCGTATTATCCTTATAATTAAGTAATTTCACTTAAAAAATCGTGTATCATAACATGGAAGACAAAAATGTTTGGGCTAAGGGTCAACATGACTTTAATAATTAAGAAAAATTCTTTAAATTTAATGAAATTGCTTTAAATTTGTTGTATTTTGCCATCTTGACTACAAACCAAAAACACTCGTTCAAGAATAGGACATGTTTTTTTCAAACTTTATTTTAAGACTTTTTTACTTGAACATATCATAATTTTACTGGCAAGTCGAGTCTTAATTGGAAACCTAAGTTGTTGTATACATCGTTTTAAAAAGACTTTGGATAGCATATGAAGAAAAAAAAAAAGCTGAAAAGCAAAAAATTTAACAATGCTTCCTAGAAGCAAGTACACAAAACCCAATTTAAAAGAGAATTGTGTTTAGGCAAGGTTATCGCTTACTTTGATCCGCATTCGTTGGGCTCGGTAATCAGATACCAAATTAGTAGAGAGATAAAGAAAAATCTTTGGAAACGGGCATGCTTTTTTTCAGTGTAGGGATACATCATCGTTTTTTTTTTTCTCAAAAAGTTCACTTTTCGATAGAAATATCGAATTCTGACTATACAAAGTACATAACATATATCCTTGATCAGGAGAAATTATAAGACACTATAATAATGTCTGTATATCTATCTGTTGTAAATATGCTGAAGTCTTAAATAATGGCGCTAATCTTTATCCAAACGCTAATGCGTTGATCTGCCAAGATTAATATAAAATTGAAGAATTTTGAGGTAAGATCCTAGATTGTGACTCTCAATACAAAAGAATTCCCTTTAGCATTTCTAAAATCTAAGATCTAAGCAAAAGATTATTCTGACATTAATTATGCCTGTTACTATAATTACGTCATCAAAATACCACTTTATATAAAAAGGGTAATATACTATAAATAGAGGAATAAACATATTTCTCAATTATAAAATAATAATACTAGACTTAAAAGAACTAATAGCATAAATGAACATTTAAAGAAGAACATATAATTATTAATATAATTATAGACTTTCATAAAAAAACAAGCAAATAGAACTAACACTAACATATGAGTCAAAAAGAAACATTACACCTCATAAAATACATGAATAAAAATAATATTATATATAAAAGACTTGTGCTAATAGGAAAGATATCTCTTCATAATTAGTACAGCTATCACCCGCTCTTTGGCTCGATAACTCATTGAGCCGAAAAATCACATTTATATAAAGATTAATTCAACACAAATTAACAAAACTTTCGATCTAAGAATAAGTGTCAATATTCGCGGCATAAGGAAGCTATTTATTATTACAGAGTGTAGCGTGTGATATATTATAAATAGTAACTCAGTATAGATATTTGTCGAACTTTTGCCACCTACAGTCTTCAGCATATTGAATAGAATTGGTCGTCTTTTTTTTAAGTAGCAGTGCACTCGCGGTAACTGGAACCTAATTAACCAAGAAAGTTAAAATCGTAGTTTTTATTCAATTTGACTGAATTTGAAACTAGAGGTATTTTATGACCATACAAGAGGTGTGCCAAAATGGTGAGTATCGGTCCATCGTTTTTGGTATAGCCCCATATAGATCGATCTCCGATTTTACTTCTTGGACTTATAGAAACCGCAGTTTTTATTCATTTCCTGAAATTTAGGAAATCTAGAAGGCGTAATTGGTAGGACCACAAATATGTGTGCAAAATTGTGAGTATCGGTCCATATTTTGGTATAGCCCCCATATAGACCGATCTCCCGATTTTATTTTTGGGCTTATAGAAACCGCAGTTTTTATTCAATTTACCTGAAATTGGAAATCTAGAGGTATTGTAGGACCACAAATACGTGTGCCAAAATTGTGAGTATACGGTCCATGTTTTGGTTGGTCCCCATATAGCACGGGACCAACCCCGATTTGGGGTTTGGGCTTATAGAACCGTAGTTTTTATCCAATTTGTCTGAAATTGGAAATCTAGAGGTATTTTAGGACCATAAAGAGGTGTGCCGAAAATGGTGAGTATCGGTCCATATTTTGGTATAGCCCCCATATAGACCGATTTCTCGCGATTTTACTTCTTGGGCTTTCTAGAATCCGAAAGTTTTTATCCTATTTGCCTGAAATTGGATATTTAGAGGGATAATTTCGGTCCTAAAAGAGGTGTGCCGACAAACGGTGAGTATCGGTCCATATTTTTACGTATAGGCCTATGAAAGAACGATCTCTCCGATTTAAGCTCCTGGGTTTCTAGAAACCGTAGTTTTTATCTTGATTTGCCTGAATATTGTAAATATTCTGGCATTTTAAGGCTCACAAGAACGTGTATCGGAATTAACGTTCTAATCGGTCCATTTGTAATGCCTCTATATAACGACCCGACTTCACTTCTGAGGGTGTAAGAAGGCGCAGCTGATCATGAAAATTGCTTGAACTCATGTAAAACTTCCAGATTTTACTTCCACAGATTTAAGATTTCAAATCATGACGACGTTATTTTTATAATTTTGCTTGCACACTTACAAGAGATGTTAATGATTCCTCTAAAAACTCAACAAAAAATGGTTGCTTATAATCCAGAATTCTGATAATGTCCTCATAGGTAAAATCTTTCAATTATCTTCGGGAAGTGTTCTCCAAGTCTTCAAGCCCTCCAGGGGGGGGGGTGGTGGGCGGGAGAATTTCAAAGGAAATCCTAATATTTGGTTTCATGGTGTGGGTAATTTAAGATTCGGCCCGGCCGAACTTACTGCTGATACTTGTTTTTTAATAATGATGGGTAATTCGTGATGCATTTGAGGTTTGTTTAGGATAGGCGGCATTACAATTTTGCTTGGTTTTATGTTATACAATGCTTTGGGAAAATCATCAAAATGTGCGACGCTACAATATTGTTTGATGTTAGATCTTTCGCTACTAAGTAGTATTTCCATTCTCTCCTTAACTTACAGTAGAGTATCTCCCTTTTCTATTAATCTTGAATGAGGATAAAATTATTCCCTCTGTTGCTTATTACGAAAAAACAATGCATACTTGTTTGAATATAAGGAAGAATGAACTACAAAATTTCATAAACCCAACAATTTGTCGACGAATAGGAATTCTGAACCACATTTATATGAGATTTATTCTACTAAAGCGTTTGTCTATATAGAACCAATTAAAGAAAATTTTTTATAGCCATAGTTGTAAAATATTCTCTATATAATAACGAAATATCTTTTTGCAATCAAAATACATTCTCTCATATAGAAGGAAAATAAATTATATTTGACAAAAGTTTAGTAAAATAAGAAAGTAAATATGTCATTGCGCAACCCGCCAAATCTATCGACATAGAATTTAAACCATTACAACAAATCATTAGTCATAGATTCATAGTCATTACTTTTTACAAAAACTATTTTCTAATGGAGATGAGTAATGAATAATCTATCTTTTACTAAGATTCTATTTTCTTAGATAGAACTATAATGTTGTTATTTGACACAAATGTGCTCAATCAGATGATTTATACTCACAGTTTAAAGTTTATTTACAATTAAATGAGACATAACTTTAAAACATATATGAGCATAATTTCTACAGAATTAAAATGAGCTGATGTGAAAATTAATCGAATTATATCATATAATAAAATATTAAAAATACATATGTGCACAAAATAATTTTCTATAGATTTATCGACAATAAAATTATTGAATGTATTAAATTTAGAGTTAGTATATGGTAACTACGGAAAAATTTACTCTATACTGTTCGTTATTATATAGTAAATTTACAATCACATTTATCGTATTAAGGATAATAAATTTTGCAAGAATTATCCAAGAAAAATAAATTTTTGACAAAATGATTCCAAGAATAATTTTCTGCAACGATTATTCGTCATAAGAATAAGAAATTTTGGCACAGAATTTTCGCATAGAATAAAAGTTCTGAACAGAATTTTTCGAAATTAGAAATTAAAAAAGTGTACAAAGAATATCAAGTATAATTTGTAAATATTTGCTAAAATTCTGTGACAGCAGAGAAAAGACTAATAATGTTCTGGCAAAAAATTGCCATAAATATAAGGCATTACAATTTCAAGAAATATTTATATCTATAGAGAATGGGTTAAGAATTCGGAATATAAAATTGGTAGCATGGCATAATTTAAGACTCGGCATATTTCACAACAGATGTTATGTCTATAATATACCGAGACCCCTCATTATAATATACTATTAATTATCTCCTGATCAAGGAATAGTGCTTAACGGACAGAAAAATATATTTTATCCGTAGTTAGATACTGAAAATGCTACACTTGATATACTTTATATATCGTTATATGGATAACTATATTATAATAAAAAATAGCTCGAAGTATTCTAACATATATACATCTTATAAATTATTTATCGAAATTTCCACGCTCTATATGAATTTTCTCTCAACATGTTTTTTATTATGTATTACGTCTAAAAAAAATATTATGGTTGACTAGAATGTGCCGACGCTCATAAGAACGGAGAGATTCAACAATGAGTAACGAGACATTAAGCTTTAAAACTATACGATTCTCTATAAATATATGGTTGAAGGATATTTCTATACGATTTTAAATTTCTCATCTTCATAGACAGATACTGTATGATATTTTTGGTCGTTCTCATATATCCTATAGTGCTAAATAAAATTGGATCAAATTAGTCATATGACAAACGGATTAAAAACTAGAGCTATTGATTTTTCGCAGACAAATAAGAAATTTCTCCACTTCTTCCTAACTTTGAATCACTTTATTTATTATCTCCTATGAGATTCGAGAAAAGTAAAAGTTCTTTAGAACATGTAGTTAAAGACAAGGCATTAATTCATGTTTTAACCACGCTTTTGTGGAATCGCCAAATAGAGAGATATGTCAATCTTAGGGCGTGGCAGTGAATCTATTTCTTATACTAATATAAGATAGCAGATTACATAACTTTCATATACGAATGCTTCAGAGAAGGATTAATACCTATACAAAAGTATTGTAGAAGAATGAACTAAAACCTGGTGCGAAATTGAACACAATTGTAAATCCACATATATTTGAGATTCATCCAAAGGCATTGAGATATTAAACATAACCAGAATTAGTAATGCCATATCATAACTAACCTAATGCAACTTCACGAAATTAGATCATATTATAAAACAGTTATAATAAACAGCCAGTATAAAAGTTCGGCCGCGGCGAATAAAATACTTCCACACAGAAATTGATCCAGAATAATTAAAATCAAGGGTTGATCCTTTGAATAGCCATAAGCGGCTGATTTTTTATCCTTTCGATGTATACTATACAGATCAAATTTTTAAGTAAATTACTTAAATTAGAACAGAAGATTACAATTAAGCTGACTTCATTGTAAAAAACGTTAGACATCTGGATTTCTTCATCATCAGAACCAATATAGATTGCAGAATTTAAAGAAATGAACATGAGAGAAGACTCTTGTAACGATAATACCGTGCATAGAAAGTCGTAATTTATCCTATATACACGTCTTGATTATGATATACTTAAATTATACACGTGTAAAAAGTAAATCTGAAATTTTACTTGGAGTATTCATAGCAAAAATTTTGTCAGTAGATCATAGTGCCTTCTCTTGAGCAGCCTCTACTAATAAATGTGAGTAAATCGGATCTTTATAATTTAATAATGCTTAAATTGATTTTTGCATCTCTGACGTAACAAACAAAAAGGACAGATCATGGAATACGAACATGTTTACTTTTCAAGAACACGTTTGTTAGACATAACAAATTATTGATCTTGAAACATTACACATTCAAGGAATTATTTGACTGAATCGAACTTATATATAGTGATAAATACTAGTTCCGTATGAAACGTCAGTTATAACAAGATAATTTGATCCTTATGAGCTAGAACTAAAAAAAGCTGAATAAGGACCGATACATCACTTCGTGTCTTTCGTCTCACCGATCTTTATAATGAACACCGCAAATATTCCTTATAACATAATTGTGTCTAAAGTATCTTATCTTGATCTCCGCTCATATTTGTGCCTCGGACAAATAAGAATATCATTATAAGATAGAAGATCTACTATTTGAAGAAGGGAGATGAGTATATATCAGAATCCGAGAAGGTACGTCTATCAATTAGTTGTGTTTTTCTCAAAAGGTTCACTGTTCGGCTATAAGTACAAACTTGACTATATCGGACCGACTACTCACCATACTATAACTATCGGCAACACATCCTTTAAGGTGATATTATAAGAAACATAATTACCGTCTCGTTATATCCATCTTTATCAGACCGTATGTTAAATTAGGACTTATTCATAAAATAATGGTCTAATCTTTTACCCTAATATTATAGCTTCTATAGAATCATCAACATTGCTTATGTTTGGTTGAGATATATTTATGTGTAAAGTTTGAACTTTATCTCTGGAAATATAGATCATAAGTATCTGATTTACTTTCACTTTGGATATATTTGGCTCTACAGATTTTGTTGCACTATCAATTGAGAATCTTAGATGTCAATTTTTTTATATTTCGAGAGATTATATTCAATTAGATAAAAAAAATCTGCGTTCTTCTTTGAAAATTTTATCAAAGTAAAATAAATTCGCGTGTGGTCGTGAAATTATTGGCCATAAATTAAATTTTTCTTTGAATTATGCCAAGATTGATTATCCTAGATACCTGAAAATTGCCAAATTGAACAATTTCTTATTAGGCACAATATTTAAAGTAGGTCCAACAATTTTATTCTCTATCTAGAGATATTTTTCTCAACTTAAATGTAATATTTCTAATATAGAAAAAACTGCAGATTTTATTTCAAAGAAATGAAGTTACTTCTATACGGAAGGAGAATCACATATACGAAATCGAATCTTTATTGTTAATCATTTATTCTGTAGGCTGATAACAATAATAATATATATTTGGTGTACAAAGAATCTTGCACCACATAAATTTGTCACATCTCTCATTTTAGAGACATATATTACCCTCATAGATTTTATTCTATTAAAGATCCAGATCTGATCAGAACTACGATTTTTCTTAAAAATTTCTTGTTAAGATATAAAGTTTGTTTCAACCACTGTTACTATGCGAGTGCACTGTAATAAAATAATTGTCAAATATTCTACAGAAAATACTGTCAAATTATTTCTAAGAAAATATTTCAAAATTTACTTCTTCTTGGAAAATTTTGTCAAATTATTTTAAATTCCAATTTTAATATGCACAATTTCGTCAAATTATTTATATAGAAGAATTATCAAAATTGATTTCTATAGAAAATTTTCAAAATGTATTTCATTAAAATTTTAAATCCCATTATTGAGGG
>PGFW01010622.1:15840-25974 GCA_003123925.1 Haematobia irritans | reverse complement strand
AACACCACTGCTACTGTTTGCTTTGTGAATGCCTTTGTTGGTTTTGTGGTGGTTGTTTTTGCCTTTTGCTGTTGCCTCTTTTTCAAGAGAGTGTTGAGAGCTAACATTTGCTTTTGAAGAATATAAGTGAGTATGTGTTAGTGTTTATCTATGTGAAGTTTTGTTTGTTTTTCCTTGGTATGCTACTGCTTGAATTGTTGTAGAAGTGTGCCTCAGGCGACAAAAAGGGCGGAGACTATTTGCGGTAATTTATGGTTAATGAATTCATTCATTTTTCGTTTTGTGGTGGCAAAATGGGCAAAACACCCAAGTGCAAAATAAACATAAATACTTGCCTTTTATAGTAGAGATGCCAGATGGTAGTAATGCCAAATATTGAATGTAACACTGAAATGTTACCTGAATGCCAAGCTTATTCAACCTGAATTTTAAGGATACGCAATTTACACTAATTTAAAGACAATTTTTTTTTTAATTTATGGAATTTTTAATTAAAAGAAAGTTTATAATTCTTGCTCGAAAAGTTTTTTCATTAAAATCTTAGTTCGTATGGCTGTGAACTAAGGAAAATTTTTTCTTTTTGATTTAAAGAAATTCGTCTTTATTGATGTATTTAAAATTTAGATTTTAAGATAAGACAACACATCACAATTAGACTGAATAGTCTAAGTGAGCCTGAATCTT
The DNA here is from genome assembly GCA_003123925.1 of Haematobia irritans. Taxonomy (NCBI): domain Eukaryota; kingdom Metazoa; phylum Arthropoda; class Insecta; order Diptera; family Muscidae; genus Haematobia; species Haematobia irritans. Next base: position 25,290 of record PGFW01010622.1, on the reverse strand, counting down.
AATTCGGGGCTGCACTTTTAACCTAACTTATAAACCTAAGAACACATCACATTTTACAAATAAAAAATTTAGCTTTTTGTGAATCGTAAACCAGAAATGGGGGATAATTTTTTAATGATTCCTAGATTTTAATCATTAGATAAGTCCCTAAAAATGCCTTTTATTTTAAAAATCCATATGTTTTGTCTCGGATATCTATACAAAATTCCTAACCCTGGTAAGTCATCCTTTAATTTTTTGTTACACTATATGTCATCCTTCGTCCATTTTGACTGCGCGCCCATTTCTTTATGGCCTTTTTATACCCTCCACCATAGGATGGGCGATATTATTAAACTTTGTCATTCGTTTTGTAACACATCGAAATATTGCTCTAAGACCCCATAAAGTATTTATATTCTGGGTCCTGGTGAATTCTGAGCTCGATCTAAGCATGTCCGTCGTCTGTTGAATCACGCTTTAACTTCCGAACGAACAAGCTTTGCTTGAAACTTGGGCAACAAGTAGTTGTTATTGATGATAGGTTCGGGATGGTTTGAAATGGGCCATAGCGGTTCACTATTACGTATTAGCCCCCATATAAACGGACCCCCAGATTTGGATTGCCGGAGCCTCTAAGGAGAGAAGGCATACTTTCATCCGATCTGGCTGAAATTTTTTGTACATGGTCTCTAATACCATTTTGCATGGTCTCTAACTAACGGAACAGCCAACCGTGAGTGCATGGTTAACGCATTAACCGCCATGCATACACAAGGTCGTGGGGTTCGATTCCTGCTACGGAGCCGAACACCAAGAAATTTTTCAGCGGTGGACTATCCGACTCAGTAATGCTGGTGACATTTCTGAGGGTTTCCAAAGCTTCTCTAAGTGGTTTCATGGAATGTGGAACGCCGTTTCGCGACTCGCGCCTATAAAAGGAGGTCCCTTTTGTCATTGAGCTTAACATGATATCGGGCAGCACTCAGTGATAGAGCAGAAGTTCACCAACTTGTGGTTAACAATGGACTGAATAGTCTAAGTGAGCCTATTTACATGTGTTGCCACATAACCCTAACCTAACCTAAACCCGTGTACAAATGTGGTCTACATCGGTCCATTAATTATATATAGGCCCCATTTATAAACCGATCACCAGATTTTGCTTGCGGAGCTTCAAAGAGAAGCGAATTTCATTCGATCTTGCTGAAATTTGGTACATTGGTGTTGGTATATTGTCTCTAACTACCGTGCGAAATTGGTCCACATCGCGTCCATAATTATATTATAGCCCCCATATAAAAACGATCCCAGATTTTGGCTTTGCGGAGCCTTCAAAGAGAAACCAAATTTCATCAATCCGGCTGAATTTGGTACATTGGTTTTTGGTATTAATGGTCTCTAACAACGATGCAAAAATTGGTCCACATCGATTCATAATATATAATATAGCCCCCATATAAACGATCCCCCGATTTTGGATTGCGGAGCCTCTAAGAGAAAGCATATTTTCATTCGATCCGGCTGAAATTTTTTACATGGTAGTGGTATATGGTAATCTAACAACCACTACAAAAAATTGCGTCCACAATCGGTCACATAATTATATATAGCCCCATATAAAATCGATCACCCCTATTTGGATTGGCGGAGGCCTCTAAGAGAAGGCATTATTTCATTTCGATCCGGCTGAAATTTGGTACATTGGTTTGGTATATTGGTTCTCAAAAACCATGGCAAAAATTGGTCCACTCCGGTTCATAATTATAATATAACCCCCAATATAAAACCGTATCCCCAAGATTTGGCTTGGGGAGCTCTAAGAGAAGCAATTTTCATCCGATCCGGTTGAAAAATTTGAACATCGGGTATTATTATATGATCTCTTAACATACGTTAGCAGAATTGGTGCATATCGCGTCCCATATTATATATAACCCCATATAAACCGTTCTCCAGATTTGCACTTCTACCAAAATTTTATTTCTATAGAAAACATTTTTTCAAAAGTTTATTTTATATTTTTATTGATTTAAATATATACCACTATGACTCACTTACATTTTTAGAAGAAGTTGGTTAGAGAGGTTTTTTAAGATACATTGCCATCGGCAAGCGGTTACCCCAACTCAAGTTAATTCGATTGTGGATGCAGTGTTTTAGAAGAAGTTTCTACGCAAGTCCAATTGGTGGGAGCGGGTACATAAGCTTCGGCCCTGGCCGAACATACAGCCGTAATATACTTGTTATATTTAATCCAAAAGATTCAATATCTCGGCTATTTAAGATTATTTTTTTAATAAAAAATGTTTTTTTATTTAATTATAAGGAAAATGTTGTTATGTATTACTTCAAAGACATACAAATTTAAAGAAGAAATTATTTAAATCAAAAAAATTGTGAACTTTTGTTTCATTAAATGGATTATTTTAAAGAAAATTTTGTCCTTAATGTTTGTGCAAATTACATGTTCTATAATTTAGTTGCATAATCTTAACATTATCAGGTCAATTTAAAACTTGAAAAAAGTTTTACACAAACAGAAGTAACACAATATTTACTAAATTTTTATATTTCCCACAAAATAGTTCGAAATTTCACCTAAAATTTTGCAAATTTTTCACCAAAACTTACGAAAATCTCATTTTTACATTTTTGAAATCCCGCTTTTGTATGCAAAAAAATAAACTAACTAAATTGTATTAATTTTTATAGTTTTCGATTAAGATGTTGTACAATTTGTCTGCCTTTTCTCGATTTTTAACAACCATTTACAAATATCTCTTCCTTCTCATAAAATCAAAACAAAAAAAAAAAAAATTAAACCGATATGTTAAAGAAAAAACTTTTTTGAGAATTAACTTGATATGGACATCTGAAAAAATTGCCCTACTAAAAAAAAGTTAAACCCCATATGTAAATGCCAATTTAATTAAAATTTTTAAGTTTATGGAATTATTATGTTTTTTAGAAAACTTTACTTGATGCACTTTTCAATTAATTTTTTTCGAGTGCGTTTAGATTAAATGAACAAAAAATAACCAAAACTTAGGCAAATTTAAGAAATTTTCATTTATACCAAGAAGTTCTATGAGAGAAAAAATTGTCAGTGAGGTTACAGAGATGATGGCGAATTACCCATTTTTTGTGAAATGTCTTATTTGCCAAAGTTTTGGTCCAATTTTTTATTGGATAGTTGCTCTTACAGAACCCATAAAGTATAATATTCTGGGGTCCTGGCGAATTCTGAGTCGATCTAAGCATGTCCGTCGTCAGTCCGTCTGTTCAAAATAGCTAGTTCCGAACGAAATAAGTATTGACTTGAAACTTGACACATAGTAGTTTTATTTGATGTTTAAGGTCAGATGGCATTGCCAATGGCCATAATCGGTCCACTTATTACGTATAAGCACCCCATTATAAACGAATCTCCGATTTTGACCTCTGGAATTGAAAATTTTGGTAACGTGAGTGTTAGTATATTGGTCACTAACAACCATACAAAAAATTGCTCCATATCGTTCTTAGAGGAGCAAATTCAATCCGTTCCGGGTTTTGAAACTTGCTGGTTACGTCTGAGTATAATAGTCGCTCTAACTACGATGCAAAATTGGATACATATTTCGCGTCCATAATTATATATTAGCCCCCATATAAATCGATCTCCAGATTTTGACCCGGAGCCCCTTGGGGAGGAGCAAAATTCATTCCGATTCGTTCAAATTTGGTACTGTGCGTAGCTAGGGCCGCTAACAGCCTGTGCAAAATTAGGTCCATAATCGGTCTATAGTTATTTTATAGCCGTAAATGACCAATCACACAAAAAACTTTGGTCCAAATCGCCAAAATAATCTTAACCAAAATTCTAAGAAAATTTTGTTCCAAAATTTTATTACTGTGTAAGCTGATGTTCACAAATTTATATTTGCGTATAGAAGATTTAGTCAAATTTTATTTCTATAGAACAATTTTTTTGTCAAACATTTTATTTCTATTAGAACATTTTTGTAAAAACTTTTATTCTGTAAGAAAATTTTTTCTCAAAATTTTAATTTCTATCGAAATTTTATTTCTATAGAACATTTTTGTCAAATTTTATTTTCTATAGGGAAAATTTGTCAACATTTTATTTTCTATCGAAAATTTTGTCAAAATAATTATTTTCTATAGACATTTGTCAACATTTTATTTTCTATAGAAGATTTGTCAAATTTTACTTTGTATAGAAAATTTTGTCAAAAATTTTATTTCTATTCGAAAATTTTGTCAAAAATTTTAATTTCTATAGAACATTTTGTCAAAATTTTATTTCTATAGAAAATTTTTGTCAAAATTTCTATTTCTATCGAAATTTGTCAAAATTTTAATTTTCTCTAGAAAAATTTTTGTAAACATTTTATTTCTATAGAAAAATTTTTTTCAAAATGTTATTTCTATTTAGAAAATTTTGGTCAAATTTTATTTTTCTATAGGACAATTGTTAAAATATTATTTCTATAGGAAAATTTTTTGTCAAAATTTTATTTCTATAGAAAATTTTGTCAAAATTTTATTTCTATAGAAAATTTGTCAAAATTTTTATTTCTATAAGAAAATTTTGTTCAAAATTTTAGTTCTATTAGCCCCGTATGGACTAACTTACAAATTTTAGAATACGATGTTTTAGAAGTTTTTAAGATACTTTGCATCGCAAGTTGTTACAGCAACCAGCGTAATTCGGATTGGTGGCATGAGACAATCTTTAGTTAGAAGTTTCTCACTCATAAAAAAGTGAACTCCACTATTTCACCTAAAGCACAATTAAACTATATTTTAGTTTCTGAACTTCATTATATTTTGCGTGAAAGTTTCATTTACTCTAATAATTTTTGCGATACGTTAGTTAAATGAAACTTAAAAGACTCAGGAAAAAAATCTTATACACAAGTTAAAGGATAGAGATTTACTTAAATTCGTATTGCCATAAAAATACGTTCATTATTTTCTTCAAATTTGTAAATTTTACTACAAAAGCGTCCATTGATGAACTTCCGTATGTCACTAAAGACATTCTTGCAAATTATTGAACCAATTTTTTCCTTCAATACTATCAAAATTTTTCTTTAAAAAGTGAAAAAAATATTTAATGTCTAATAAATTTTCTTTGAATTTGTCGAAAAATATTTACTTTATTTTTCGTGCGATATCTCGCGTCGCGATTGCCAGCGTCTGTAAATTACGTGTTTAGGTTAAAATTTTCTTAAAAATATTTTCAAAATTTTTCTAAAATTAATCAAGTTTTCTTCCTTGGTGGGTTCACTGTTTTTTATTGGTGGAGGGTACATGAGATTCGGACCTGGCCGCGGGACTTACGGCCCATATAATACTTATTTTATTTTTTAGTTTTAGGTTATATATTACAACTTTCAATTATCTCAATCTTTTAATCCTCTTATATAAATTTAACAATTTTCCAATTAAAATTTAACAAAAAATTCTTTCTCAGGACAATTAAATATTTGGGAGCCACCGTGGTGCAATTGGTTTAACAATGCCCGGGCCTTGCATACACAAGGTCTGTAGGGTTTCGATTCACTGCTAACGACCGAACACCAAAAAATTTTTCAGCTGGTGGATTCATCCCACCTCAGTAATGCTTGGTGACATTTCTGAGGGTTTTCAAAGGCTTCTCTAAGTGGTTTCACTGGAATGGGAACGCCGTTCGGACTCGGCTATAAAAAGGAGGTTCCCTATGTCATTGAGCATTAACATGGAATCGCGCAGCCCTTCAGTGATAGAGGAAGTATCACCACTGTGGTAATCACAATGGAGCTGGAATAGGTACATAAGTGAGCTTGATACATCGGGCTGCACAATAACCTAAACTAAACCTAACATATTTGATATTTGGTTTGCTCCATATACACACAGATTATAAAGCTCTAATTGTAATAAAAACAAGTAAGGGAAAGTTCTAAGGTCGGGCGGGGCCGACTAATATTTACCCTGACAATTGTAGTAGATCTAAATTTTCGAATACAATCTCATTCGTCAAATATGTTGGGGCTATATATTAAGGTTTGTCCCAAATATATTACATTATAATATCACTTCCAGTTCTTGGACAGAAATTTGATAGACTTCAACAAAATCTCATTAGTTCTCAAAATTTAAGTCGGCTAATGCACTAGGGTGTAACACAATGTTACGTAAAAAAATATGGGAAACATTTAAATCTGACACAATTTAAAGAAAACTTCGCCAAAAGTTTATTTTATTGATTTATCGCGATATCATATGCATTAGAAGTTTTAGGAAAATTAAGAGTCAATTTTTACAACTTTTCGGACTAAGCAGTTGGCGAATTTCTACAAAGGAAAATGTTGCGTATTTTTGACCATTTTTTGTCGAAATTCAGAAAACATATATAATGCGGAGCTATATCTAAAAATCTTGAAACGATTTCAACCAAATTTGGCAACGCATAGCCATATGCTATTCTACTGTGTAAAATTTCAACCTTAATCGCGTAGGTTAAAAATTGAGCCTACTACTGGTCATAATGAGTGTAAATCGGTCGCGAAAGCTATATATGAGAGATTATGATCTAAATTTCTGAACCGAATTTCAAAACCAAATTTGGCCAAACGCCATTAGCTACAATGCTAATTCTACTCCCTGTGAAAATTTTCACACTAAATCGGAGTGCAAAAATTGGCCTTCTGTGGGTCATAGAGTGTATAATCGGGCGAAGCTATATTATTGGGCAGCTATTACTCCAAAATCTGAACACCGATTTTCAACCAAATTTGGCCACGCATAGCTTACAATGTCTAATTATATCTCCCTTGTGCACAAATTTACAACTAAATCGGAGCAAAAAATTTTGCTCTGTGCGTCAATCTTGAGTGTAAATCGGCAGCGAAAGCTATATATGGGAGTATATAATCTAAATCTGAACCGTATTCAACAAATTTTTGGCCACACATAGCTACAATGCTATTCTACTCCCTGTGCAAAAATTTCAAACTAAATCGGGGCAAAAATTGGCCTCTGTGGTTCATTTATGAGTGTTAAATCGGCGCGAAAGCTATATTATTGGATGCTATAATCTAAATCTGAACCGATTTAGCTGATATTTTGGCAAAGTTTTTCGAGCTCATAAAATATCTCTGGATGTACGTAATTTGAGGTAAGATCGCGTTGATTATATACCGCCAAATTAATGACCAGATCAGTGAAAAATAATATTAGGACAGCTATATCTAAATCTGAACCAATTTTTTCCAAAATCAAAGGGATTCGTCTTGACCGAAAACAGGACCCTATACCAAATTATTAGGACAATTAGCAAGTTCATTTTTTTACAACTTTTCGACTAAGCAGTGGCGATTTATACAAGGAAAAATGTTGGATATTTTGACCATTTTTGTCGAAATCAGAAAAACATATATATGAGAGCTATAATCTAAATTTGAACCGATTTCAACCAATTTTAGGCACGCATAGGCTACAAATGCTTAATTTATACTCTCTCCTGTGCAAAATTTCAACTTAAATCAGGAGCAAAATTTGCCTTCGCTGTCGTCATTTGAGTGTAAATCGGGCGAAAGCTATATATGGCGCAGCCTATATCTAAATCTGAACCGATTTCAACCAAATTTGACACGCAATAGCTACAATGCGTAATTCATACTCCCCTGTGCAAAATTTCAACTAAAATCGGAGCAAAAAAATTGGCCTCATGTGGAGGCAAATGAGTGATAATCCGGGCGAAAGCCATATATGGGGAGCTATATTCTAAATCTGAACACGATTTGGCTGATATTTTGCAAGTTTTCGAGACTTCATAAAAATATTCGGACGTACGAAATTTGAGGAAGATCGAGTTGATATTAACGCCAATTATGACCAGATCGGTGAAAAACTATAATATGGCAGCTTTATATCTAAATCTGAACGATCTTATTTCCAAAAATCAATATGGGATCGTCTTTTGAGCACGAAACAAGGACCCATGTACAAATTTTAGGACAATCGGACTAAAAACTGCGAGCCTGTACTTTGCACATTCAAAAATACATCAACAGGACAGACAGACGGACAGACAGACAGACGGACAATCGCCTAAATCGACTCAGAATATTAATTCTAAAGACGATCGGTATTTACTTAAACGATGAGATCTCAACTTTTCCTTACTTGGGTTACATAACAAATGCCACAAACTTTATATATTACCCCTGTTACCACAGTAGTGGTGAAGGGTTATAAAAAATGAAAGACACTTTAATAAAACCGCACACTTTAAAGCTGCCATCAGCTTATCTGCCGGCCAGCATATAGCCACCATACCAAAAAAAATAACGCACAACCAACAACGATTGCAAACCAATCCAACACCACCACCACACATAAACTCCAGAAACAGGAAAAAAACAAATCTTTATAGATTAAACCACAGCAACACAAAACTCTCACCCATTATTAAAGAGCGGCTACGAGTCAAAATAAAAAACACAAAAAACAAACGAGAATAGCCAGCAAAAAATAACATACAAACAAATACAGCCATTGAAACGTACACATGAATAACACAACAATTACAAACAAACACCACCCCACCCGCTGTTGACGACAACGACAATGATGATACAACCACAAACAATGCCAATTCACTCCCATTTCAATGGGGATGCAATGCTATCTCTTTTACACACCCTAACGGTCAGTTAAAATCAATATGGCCACCTGGTTTTCAGTTAAAGAGAGAAATGTATGTAGGAAGTTTCATTGTGTGTATATGCAGTCATTGGTCCCCCACCCATTTGTTGGGAATTGTTGTTTAAACAGAAGCACTTTGCCCAGTGAGTGGTTAAATAAAGAGCCAGAGCTAAATACACTAACACACCCTTAGGGTCTCTCTAAGAAATGGAAAAGGCAACAAGAAGTCTGCAGCAGCAAAGAAACACAGAGCATGCACACACACAGGCAATGAAGGAGAAGAGAAAAAGCAAAGAACCATTGTGGTAGAGCTGTGGCCGTCGCCAACCTCGTTACCGGCGTCGTCGTCGTCTGCATTGTCGTCTTCGGCCGTCTTCTTGCGGTAAGTTAACCAAACGAAACTCAGTCAACATTTAGAACTTGACGACGCGTGAACGTGGTGAAGAAGTAATTGTGTGTGACGTCGCGTGTTTTGTTTGTTTTTCTGGTTCAAACTCGTCGTCATCGTAGTGTTTTTGGTCAAAGAAGAAAAAAAGTTTTGTATTTAATCGCCTTAAGCAACATTTAGCAAAGAGTGTTGAGAAAATTTAATACGCACAAAATAGAATTTACCTCAAATTTGTTAAAACAAATTGAAAAGATAAACAAGTGAAAAAGTAACAAAATAAAACACATTTTATATGGCCTAAATAGTAAAAGAAAGAGAAAAAATACCAACAAAAATATTCACAAAGTGTTTCAAAGTTCCTATTAGGATTATTCTCTTGT
>PGFW01010622.1:0-10546 GCA_003123925.1 Haematobia irritans | reverse complement strand
CACAAATTTCTGCAAGAAAACTGGAGAAAGAAAACCACTACTTAGTCGTATTGTATAGTTAACAGCTGTTATAGAGAGAACAATTTTTATAAAATCACTTTATTGTTTTTAGAGCCAATTTGTATTGCCTTTTCGAGCGAGCCAAACTGCAGAAATTAAATTTAAAAAAATAATTTCCGCAGATTTCTTTTATTTCAAAATAGGTATGTTTTCTACATTAGTTTCGTTTTTGGATCATACGATGATTATTATTGCATCGTAATACGTAATGTCGCAAAAGCTCAAGTTTGCCGACAGGCCAAACCTGCCTGCTCATATGATGGTTCACTTTTTTGGAGGTGGACGAGACGAGTTTCATGATTAAAATAAAAAGTCATTGCACTTAACGAAATGAATGATATCTATATTTATGAATTATTTCGTGGCTCAATATTTAAATAATATTAAAGCCTTTTCTCGGGTCGTGCATATATGTTAAACTAAATTAATAAATTGAGTCAACGATGTTTTTTGGGTTAAAAAAAAAAACATTTTTATGTATACAATGAATTTTTCGTTTAAATAGGTAACGAAATGTAATGGATTTGACTAGAAAATTCCGAATAATAATGACAAAAAATCATTATATTTACGAATTCGTTTCCATGAATTTTTATTACTATCAGTGTGTGTATCAGGGATGGAAAATACAATTTTTAAGAAAGTACAAAAAAAGGTATTTTTTGGAGTGAAACGTATTTTTCACTAATTTCAACAAAAATTCCATTGGAAGATTATTGTCAAGAGCACCTTTAGACTGTAGATAAATAAAAATAAATTTTTGACAAAATTTCCTATGAAAATAAAAATTTGACAAAATTTTCTATAGAAATAAAATTATGAAAAAATTTTCTTTAGAAATAAAATATTTAGAAAATTTTCAATAGAAATAAAATTTTCGCAAAATTTTTTATAGAAATAAAATATTGAGAAAATTTTCAATAGAAATATAAATTTGACAAAATTTTCTATAGAATAAACTTCTGACAAAATTTTCTATAAAAATAAAAATTTGACAAAATTTTCTATAGAAATAAAATTATGAAAAAATTTTCTTTAGAAATAAAATATTTAGAAAATTTTCAATAGAAATAAAATTTTCGCAAAATTTTTTATAGAAATAAAATATTGAGAAAATTTTCAATAGAAATATAAATTTGACAAAATTTTCTATTGAATAAACTTCTGACAAAATTTTCTATAGTATAAAATTTTGACAAAATTTTCTATAAAAATAAAATGTTGACAAAATTTTCTATAGAAGTAATAGAAATGTAGAAATATTTTTTACAAAATTTTCTATAGAAATAAAATTTGTTGTTTTTTGATTTCAGTGTAACTTAACCAACAGATAAATTTGACAAACATTCTTTTCCTCTGTTGGTTAAGCTACACTTGTAGTTTAGTCAATACATGGTTTTAAGCTGAAATCAAAAAACAACAACAATGCTTAAAGAACAAAACTAACAATAACAAAACAAAACGAATGAAATAAAATTTTGAAAAAAAATTTCTATAGAAAAAAGTTTTTACAAAACTTTTTGCAAAATAAATATTTTTTGGTAATTTCTGGTACGATTTTCTCCAAATGTTGGTAGATTGTCTGAAGTTTCGACCATGGCTGTAATGGTTCGCATTAGTTTAGTACGCGATCCATAACATCTTATTTAGAAATTGTTTGTGGGAAGCTTAATATAGAATCACATGCTGTTTTCGATTAAAATATTCTTTAAATTCAATTAAATCGTGTTCCTATCCCATCCACTAAATCCGTCTCGTTCACTATGTTATCGAGTCGTTTTTGCATGAATTTTTAAGAGTAATTTCCGCTCTTTTTCGACCTATTGTGATAAGAATCCCTGTATACACTGTATAGGACACGTCCTATTGCACTGAAAAAAAATTACTGTCGTGAAGTCAAAGACTTCAATGTCCGTCAAAAACGAATGCCAAATTTTGTTTAGAATAGAAAACGCATTTCTTTCATGTAATGAAAGTTCGTTTTTTTTCTTTGTAGAATCAAGTTGCAAAACTGAAATTTTAAAGAGATTTATGGTTTAATAGTAAATCCTTACTTCATTTCTCCGCTTCTTTAGCTCGGATCAATCGCAAAATAATTACAGCAAAGACATTAATCTTTTGGAACCGGTCATTGGCTTTTTTCAGTATCTTGAACTAATTTTATGAATATTGAAATTTTTTTCAGTAATTATGGAAATGTTTTCTAGGCAGAGCGTGAATTTGCCACTTAATTGGTAATAATGGTGAACTTGTGGAGATGCCAATAGAATAATATTAACACTTTGAGTATCGATTGCCGCACTACACAGGCATACGAAAACGACACCAAACTTTACTCCCCGCTTAGTTTCAATTTATTTATCTATGTTTTTTTTTAAGTAGAGGGCCTACGATCTCAATACTCTGTAAATATTTTCCATATTGGTGGGCACTAAAATGTATTTTTATTTAAACTTTCTTAACAATCAAAGCGCAAAATATGCAATTTGAGAAATTTTTCCTAATTGCAAGTCTCTATTATTTTTAATACCCTCCACATAGGAATGTTGCGGTATATTAACTTTGTCAATCCGTTTGTAACACATCGAAATATTTGCTCTAAGGAGACCCATAAGAGTATATAATATTTTGGGTCCGTGGTGAAATTCATGAGGTCGAATCTAATGCATGTCGTTCCGTCCGGTTCCGTCTGTCCGTACTGCTCGGCTGTCCGTCCGTCTGTGGAAATCACGCTAACTTCCGAACGAAACAAGCTAATCGACTTGAAACTTGCACAAGTAGTTGTTAATTGATGTAGGTCGGATGGTAATTGAAAATGGGCCATATCGGCCCACGTTTTACGTATAGCCCACATATAAACCGATCCCAAATTTGGCTGCGGAGCCTTCCGCGAGCAGCAAAATTCATACCGATCCGGTGAAATTTGGTAGCGTGGTCTAAGTAATACGGTCTCTAAACACCATATGCAAAATTGGCCCATATCGTCCATAATATATATATGCCCCCATATAAACCGATCCCAGATTGATCTCCGGAGCCTCTTGAGGGGCAAAAATTTCATTCCATCCGGTTGAAATTTGGTACGCTGATGTTAGTATACGGTCTCCTAACACCATCCAAAAATTGGTCCCATATCGGTCCAATAAATATATATAGCTCCCATATAAACCGAATCCCCAGATTTTGACCTCCGGAGCCTCTGGAGGAGCAAACATTCATCCTACCCGATTGAAATTTGGTACGTGGTGTCTAGATAATATGTCTCTAACAACCATGCAAAAAACTGGTCGCATTCATCGGTCCATAATTTATACTGTATGTTCCCATATAAGCCGATCCCCAGATTTGAACCTCCGGAGCGCTCTTGCGAGGGGCAAAAAATTTCAATCGATCCTTTGAAATTGGGTACCTTGATGTTAGTATACGGTCTCTAACAAGCAATGCAAAAATTGGTCCATATCGGTCCATAATTTATATATAGCTCCCCATATAAACCGATCCCCAGATTTCAACTCTGGAGCCTCTTGGAGAGCAAAAATTCATCGATCCAAATTCAAATTTAGTACGCGGTTTTTAGTTTAGTATGGTCTCTAACAACGCATCAAAAATTGGTCCCATTGGTCCATAATTATAATATAGACTCCCATTATAAACCGATCGCCCAGATTTGACCTCCGGAGGCCTCTTATGGAGAGGAGCAAGAAGTCATCCGATGCGGTTGAAATTGGTACATTTCGTTAGTAAATATGGCCTCTAACAGCCATGTAAAATATTGCTCAAATTTTATTACTATAGAAGTTTTTGTCAAAATTTCATTTCTATAGAAAGTTTTGTAAAAAGTTTATTTCTATAGCAATGTTTGTCAACATTTTATTACCATAGAAAATTTTGTCAAAATTTTATTTCTATAGAAAATTTTGTAAAAAAATTATTTCTGTAGAAAATTATTTCTGTAGAAAATTTTGTCAACATTTTATTTCTATAGACAATTATGTCCAAACATTTCTATTTCTATAGAACATATTTTGTCAACATTATTTATTTTCTATACGGAAAAATTTGTCAACATTTTATTTCTATAGAAATTTTGTCAAAAATTTTATTGCTTATATAAATTTTGTCAACATTTTACTTCCATAAAAAAATTTTTGTCAAACATTTTATTTCTATAGAAAATTTTTGTCAAGTGTTTTTATTTCTATAGAAAATTTTGTCAAACTGAATTATATATACGTACTTAAATCGGCCCTTTTTTGCTTTAATATATACCCCTTATGACTAACTTACAAATTTAGAAGACAGTGTTAAAAAGTTTTTAACGATACCTTGCCATCGGCAAGTGTTATTCGCAACCCAAGTAATTCGATTGTGGATGACAGCCTTTAGTAGAGTTCTAACGCAATCCCATGGTGGAGGTACATAAGTATTCGGCCTGGCCGAACTTAACGGCGTATATACTTTGTTATTTTTATTTTTCTCACAACTTCGATCATATGTTATAGGCCTAAATAGCCGCGCATTATGGTCATAATTTCAAGAACAAATTTTTTTAGACCAAAACGCCATAAGCTAAATAACTATATTGAGGTAGGCCCCTCACAATTAAAATTGTTATTTATCTATATTAAAAGTTTTTTTTAAACATTGAGCTTAACTCGGGGGGTTCAGTTGGAGCATCTGCTTTAAGTAAAAAAAAGTCATTGCTATTTACCGCTTCAATTCGCTGATACAACGCGTCATTATTGTATTTGAAAAATAAATTACACTCAATGTAAATGGGTTCACATGTTGTTCTAAATAAGTGGCGTTTAGTTATCGCCTAAAACACTGGATGATGACTTATTCGTGCGTCCAATTTTCCTCTACAATTTTAATCGTAAAAAACAAGTGATCACAAATTAAGGTGTCCACTTATAGACACAACTTTACAAATACTCCCCAAAAATAATCAACTAAAATACCCTGCTAGACGTAAGATAGATGTAAACTAGCAACAATCATCATTAGAATATCATCATGCGATTAAAAACAAAAGAAGAGGCTTCAAATAACAGATGACAAATGGCAGACGGACGACGCACCGGATATGGACAAAACAAAATCAATTACAATAGCCCCCCAGCTGGATATGGCTATGGAAATGTTATACTCATGATTTTCCATAATACTAAGTCTCCGGGCTATTAAAACACCTAAAACACCTACTAGTGGTGCTGAGTGAATTATAGGGTACGCGTGAAATCTCCCTCGCCACAAAATAGAAAAATCTCAAAAATCGATATAGAATGAAATATAGAATAGAATGACTCGTTCGATTTGTTGGATCTTGTGTGTGTGTGGGGTTGCTTGGTCAGTCGTTACTTACGCCTGTCGTTTTTATTGGCACTAGATCAGTGACACACTTAACCATAATCTGATTTTATTTGAGGGTCTTTAAAACGCCGATTGGATATAATGACTTATAAATTAAATTGTTGAATTCGAGCGATAATTAGATTTTGAGTGTACAAACTTAAACCCAATCTACCGAAGTAAAATAGATATGCGTTTTGATATACACTCGCTCTATTAGTGTCTATGAGGTAATAGTGAATTTTCGATCTAAATTTGATACAACGATCTTATGATTTCATAGAGTTTTTTGTTTGGAAAATCAAGGTAGCGGTGATTTTTTAATTTATAGCAACATTATAATCTAGGAGCCATATTGAAATTAGGTGTATTGTAATGAAAAAAAGTAAGGTACCGGGGTTGCAATGGTTAACATGGACGCCATATGTATCGAGGCGGTTTGAAAGCTCTTAGCCTATCAATGGAAAGAGAATATGTTAGTTTTCAAAAATATTTTATTTTAGTACTCACCATAAGGATGGAGGGGATATTTAAACTTTTGTCATTCTCGTTTGTAAAACACATCCGAAATATTGTTTCTAAGGACCTCCTAAAGTATATATATTCTGGGTCCGTGTGTGGAAATTCTTGAGTCCGATTCTGAGCATGTCCGCTGTTTGAAAATCACGCTAACTTCCGAACGAAACAAGCTATCGACTTGAATACTTGGTAGCAAGTAGTTTGGTTTTTGATGTAGGTCGATTGGTATTGAAAATGGGCCATAATCGGTCCAACTTTTTTCGTATAGGCCCCATATAAACGACCCCAAATTTTGGCTTGCGAGGCCCTCTAAGAGAAGCAATTTTTCATCCGATTGCGGCTGAAATTTGGTACATGGTGTTTAGTATATTGGTCTCTAACAACCACGCAAAAATTGGTCCATATCGCGTCCATTATTATATAATAGCCGCACATATATAAACGGATCCCCCGATTTGGCTTGCGAAGCCTCTTTAAAGAAGCAAATTTCATACCGATCCGGCTGAAATTTGGTACATGGTGTTAGTAATATGAATCTCTAAAGCAACCATGCAAAAATTGGTTCACAGTCGCGTCCATTAATATATATATAGGCCCCCATATAAACTGCATCCCCCGATTTGGGCTTGCGGAGCCTTCTAAGAGAAGCATATTTTCAATCTGATCTAGCTGAAATTTGGTACAATGGCTGTTAGTATAATGATACTCTTAACAACCATGCAAAAAATTGCGTCCATATCGGTCCATAATTATAGTATAGCCCGCCATATAAACCGCATCACAGATTTGACCTTCGGAGCCTGTTCGGAAAGACCAAAATTTATCTGATGCAGTTGAAAATTGGTAGTGATGTTAATATTAGGCCTCAAAAAACCCATGCAAAAATTGTCGATGATCGGCCGAAATTATATATAGGCCCCATATAAACCGATCCCAGATTTGACCTAACGGAGCACCTTGTGAAGAGCAAAATTCTTCCATTCGGTCAAATTTGGTACGTGATGTTAGTATAGAGTTTATCCAACACGCGATCAGGAATTGGTTCCTATCAAGTCCATAATTAATTATAGCTCCATATAAACGATGCCCCAGATTTGGACCTCGGTGGCCATTTTGGAGAAGCAAAAATTCATCCGATCTGGTTGAAATTTTGTAGGCGTGGTGGTAGTAAGGGTGATTTGTTAAGAGCTTGATAACTTTTAAAAAAAAAAAAACGCATAAAAATTTGAAATCTCATCGGTTCTTTATTTTTGAAACGTTAGATTGGTCCATGCAATTTACTTTTTTGAAGATAATTCATTTAAATGTTGACGCGGGCTGCGTCTTAGGTGGATCATTCGGTCGATAAGTCCAATTTTGGGCAACTTTTCGAGACATTCGGCCGGAATAGCCCGAGATTTCTTCGAAATGTTGTCTATCCAAAGCTGGAATATTTCTGGGCTTATTTCCTGTAGACTTTAGACTTGACGTTAGCCCCGACAAAAAATAGTCTAAAGGTCAAATCGCTGATCTTGGTGGCAAACTTACCGGTCCATTTCTTGAGATGATATTGTTCTTCGAAGTTTTTCCCTCCAATAATTGGCCATAAAGTCGCGACAGTCTGTGTGGCATGTAGCCCATCTTGTTGAACCACATGTCAACAAGTTCAGCTTCTTCCATTTTTGGCAACAAAAAGTTTTGTTAGCATTCGAACGATGCGATCAGCCATTCACCGTAACGTTTGCGTCCAACAGCATCTTTGAAAAATCGCGTCCAATGATTTCGCACGCAGCGCTACAAACCACTACCAAACAGTGCTATTTTTCGGATCGATGGGCAGTTTCTTGAACGGTTCTGGTTGCCTCTTCAATCCAAATGCGGCAATTTTGCTTATTTACGTAGCCATTCAACCAGGAAATGAAGCCTCATCGCCTGAACAAAATTTTGTCGATAAAAAAGCGGCATTTTCTGCCAAACTTTTCTAGGGCCCATTCACTGAAAAATTCGACGTTGTGGCAGATTCTTTTCGCTTCTTGTTTCGGCTTCAGTTTCTTGCACGAGCCTGTATTTTATACGGTTTTACACAGATCTGTGCGGTTAAAAATCTTCCATGTGGTCGCGAATAACACAAACCCAATTGCTTGCGAACGGCACGATCGACATTTCACGGTCTTCAAGCAACACTCTCAGAATACAGACCAATATATCTCATTCTGTACTGCAATTGTACGCATTCGTTGTGGTTGGTTTAATGTCCAAATAAGTAATACTGAGTTGCGAAAACTTGGTCACAATCGCATTAATTGTTTTGCCATCACTTTGGTCGATTATGTAGTGACCATAAATCGACGTAAAGCGCGAAACAACATTTCGAACCGAACACTGATTTTTGGTAATAAAATTCAATGATTTTGCAAGCGTTGCTCCTTAGTAAGTTCTATTCATGCATGAAATGTCAAAGCAACTGCAGCATGCTTTCTCTTTGACACCATGTCTGAAATCGCACTGTGTCTGTCAAATACTAATGCATGAAATCCTCAACCTTCAAAAAGAATCACCCTTTATATTGATTATTTTACAACCATGTTGAGTTGAAATTTATGGATGACAGTCTTTTCTAGAAGTTTTTCTACGCAATCCATGTGGAAGGTACATAAGATTCGGCCTGGCCGAACCTTACGGGCCCGTATAATACATTGTTCAATATAATCTCCTGAAAACTTCAATACACTTAGTCCAATACGCTTTTCTACACTGCTTAGAAAATACTGTTTTCATAATGTTCCGATATAAACAAAATTTGTTTCTGGGCACAATTTTAGAACACAAATATATTTAAGTGCAAAAACATGTAATGTTTTCTAAAACTAAACAACTAAATGTTTGGGACACACTATGTTAATATGTTACAATATATTATGTTTGAGGCATGAATGTTTCATAAAAATAATATGTGTGAATGTAAACATATATAAATTTACAAATTTCGAGTAAACATATATATGTTGTGATATTTCATTCAGAGAGCGACAGAGAGAAAGTATAGAGAAAGAAACAGAGATGGAAACCGGGAGGGTTGACGAAAGATATCAACATAACACAGCGAGAGAAAGAAAAGAGAGCAATTTCTGTGAAACCCCGCTGTAATGTTGTTTCGGAAATGTTTATGATAAAGCAAAATTTGATATGCTTATTCGAAAATATTATTTTATTTGAATAAAAGAATATGACATTCGGACGGCAAGCAGAATAGACATTTGCAAAACAAACAGCATATGTATTCGCCTTGCAGAGCCAGCATTTTAATGTATGTGTGGACATGTGGTTTGTTTTATCATTTTGGCATTATTGAGCAACAATTTTATTTCTTGGGTTCGGTTAAAAAGAATATCAGTGGTCTTCATAAAAATATACGAAAGGGCACTATACTCTTTTTAGAGTTGGGACGTTAAATGAAATACGGAGGAATGTTGAAAAATTATACAGTAAAATGTATAAAAACAAAGTTTTAGTTCGCTTCTTTATTAAATCAGAGTAGCTCCAATGAGGAGTTGGAACGGACACCTTCAAATATAAAAGCGGGCATTAAGTTCGAGTTTTGCAGCTAAAACAATTTAAAAAGTTTATTTTCTTTCTAAAATTAATTATTTATAAGATTAAATTAAAAGGCATTTTAGAGCGATGTGTTAAATGCTAGCTTAAAAAATCTGTTCACGCCTAAATAAATTTATGTTTATACTTATAAAAATTATTTATATATGTTTTATAACTCGAACTACACTTCTTCTGTTGTTAGAGGTTTTTGAGATTCCTTCCAAATTTTAAAGTTTTGTAGCCAAAAACTTTTTTTGCTTACAAAATTGTTTATTTTTGCAATAAAAAAAATAATATCTTTATCAAAAGAAAAAAATCAAGTTCAATTTTCGTTTTATATCAAGCGACTGTACTGACTATAAATCTTTAATAACCCCACATGTTCGAAGTTTCATTATAAAAATTTAATATAGTATAAATATAAATGTGTAAATTAAGAAGTGTTCGGTCGGAGCAAGGATTGAACCCACGACCGAGTAATTTCCGCTCTTTTTCGACCTATTGTGATAAGAATCCGCTGTATACACTGTATAGGACACGTCCTATTGCACTGAAAAAAAATTACTGTCGTGAAGTCAAAGACTTCATGTCCGTCAAAAACGAATGCCAATTTTGTTTAGAATAGAAAACGCATTTCTTTCATGTAATGAAGTCGTTTTTTTCTTTGTAGAATCAAGTTGGCAAAACTGAAATTTTAAAGAGATTTATGTGTTAAATGTATCCTTACTTCATTTCTCCGCTTCTTTAGCTCGGAATCAATCCCAAAATAATTACAGCAAAGACATAATCTTTGGAACCGGTCATGCTTTTTTTCAGTATCTTGAACTAATTTATGAATATTGGAAATTTTTTTCAGTAATTATGGAAATGTTTTAGGCAGAGGGAATTTCGCCACTTAATTGGTATAATGGTAACTTGTGGAGATGACCAATAGAATAATATTAACCCTTTGAGTATCGATGCCCACTACACAGGACATACGAAAACGACACCAAACTTTTACTCCCCGCTTAGTTTCAATTTATTTATCTATGTTTTTTTT
>PGFW01010576.1:4585-15156 GCA_003123925.1 Haematobia irritans | reverse complement strand
TTTATTCTATTAGAAAAATTTTGTAAAAATTTAGGTCAAAATTTTATTTTATAGAAAATTTTGTCAAAATGTTATTTCTATAGAAACTTTGTGCAAATTTTATTTCAATAGAAAAATTTGCAACTATTTATTTCTATAGAAAAATTGTGTCAAAATGATTTCTATAAAAAAATTGTCGTTCAAAATTTATTTCTATTAGAAATTTTGTCAAAATTTTTATTTTCTATAGAAAATGTGTCAAAATTTATTTCCTTATAAAATGTGTCAAAATTTTATTTCTATAAAAATATTTTTGCCAAAAGTTTTATTCCTATTTAGAAACTTTTGTCAAATATTTTTTTTCTATTAGAAAATTTCGTCAAAATTTTATTTCTATAGAAAATTAATGTCAAAATAAATTTTATAGAAATGTTGTCAAAATTTATTTTATAGAAAAGTTTTGCCAAAATTTTATTTCTATAAAAATTTTCGCAAAAATTTTATTTCATTAGAAAATTTTGTCAAAATTTTATTTTCTAATAAAAATTTTGCTCAAAATTTATTTCTATAGAAGCTTTTGCTCAAAATTTTATTTCTATAGAAAAATATTTTCAATATCTTCTATCTTCTATAGAAAAAATTGTGTCAAAATTATATTTTCATAGAAATATTTTCAAATTTTATTTCTTTAGAAAATTTTTTGCAAAATGTATTTCTATAGAAAATTGCGTCAAATAATTTATTCTATAGAAAATTTCTAAAAAAAAAATTGTCACAATTTGATTTCTTTAGAAATTTTATTTCATTATAGAAAATTTTTGTCAATAAATTATTATTTCTATAGAAAAATTTTCAATATTTATTCTTAAAGAAAATTTCCTGTCAAAATTATCTATGTCTATTAGAAAATTTTGTCAAAATTATTTATTTCTAATAGAAAAATGTCAAAATTTTATTTCTTTAGAAAATTTTTTGCAAAATTTTATTTCTATAGAAAATTGGTAAAATTTATTTCTATAAAAATTTTCTAAAAAAAAAAATTTGCTTCAAAATTTTATTTCTTTGGAAAATTTTTTGTCAAAATTTACTTTCTATAGAAAATGTTTGTCAAAAATATTATTTCTATAGAAAAATTTTCAAAATTTATTTCGAAAGAAAATTATTGTCAAAATATATTTCTATAAAAATTTTGTCAAAAATTTATTTCTATAGAACAAAATTGTTCCAAAATTTTATTACTTTAGAAAATTTTTTCAAAAATTTAATTCTATAGAAAATCATTCCACCATAAAATTTTATTTCTTTAGAAAAATTTTCGTCAAAAAATTTATTTCTATAGAAAAATTTTGTCTAAGTTTTGTTTCTATTAGAAAATTTTGCCAAAATTTATTTCTATACGAAAATTTTTAATAATAATTTTTATTTCTATATGAAAATTTTGTCAAAATTTTATTTCTATAGAAATAATGTTTTAAAAAATTTTTATTCTTCTTAGAAAAAATTGTGTCAAAATTTAATTTTATAGCCTAAAAAATCTACCATTTTGTAGAATTCTACCAACTGTTAGCTAGCCGTGATTCTGCCCCCAGCATTCCTTTCGCGGAATTTTCTAAAACGTGGCATAAAAAGTGTCATTCGTTTTTATCAATGTGGATAATAATTGAAATGTAATTATAATTCCAAAATATTTATGAACCACACCCACGGTTATTATTCCATAGGTAAAGGGCCAGCCGATAACCCCTGATTAAGTTGCAAGGCTCACTTTAAGTCCATTGCTGATAGCGGAATTTTCCTTGCCATAAATAGTTGTGAAAGTAAAAATAACTCAATTTTTTGTGAGTGTGTATTGTTTTAGCCAAAGTATACGAGAGAATTTATATTGCAGAGGTATATTAAATCTCTTTTTACTATGTTACGTTGAATAATAAATATTTGTATTTTCTAAAAATTAAATCAAATTTAAAATTAAAATTTAATTCAAAATTAAATCAAAATTATAACAAAATAAATTTGACAAGCATACTTTTTCTCTGTTGGTTATGCTACACATGTAGTTTAGTCAATGCATGGTTTTAAGCTGAAATCAAAAACAACCATTATATTATAACAAAATTATAACAAAATTATAACAAAATAAATCCATAACAAAATTATTATCAAAATTTATCGAATTTAATTGAATACTAAATCATTATATTATATCAAAATTATATTAAAAATTGTTAAGAATTATATAACAAAATTGATATCATAAATTATAAAAAATATACCAGAAATTATAATAAAATTATATCATAAATTAAATCAACATTACATCAAAATTAAAGTAGACATTATATCAAAATTGCTAACAAATTAAATCAAAATTAGAACAAAGTTAAATTAAAATTAAACTCAAATTATAACAAAATTTATCAAAGATTATAACAAAATTATAAACAAAGTGCTATCAAAATTTAAAAACAAAATTATATCAAAAATCATAATAAATTATATCAAAATTATATAAAAATTAAATCAAAATTACATCAAATTATATCACAATAGTACTGAATAGTCTAACGTGAGCCTTGAAAATTTAATCGGGCCCACTTTAAACCTTTTACATGCAAAATTAAAATAGAAATTACATAAAAATCTTAAATCAAAATTATATGAAAAATTCAAAATTAAATTTAAATTATATATAATTTATTCTTAATTCTAGTTCACGAGTTCCCAATTATAATTTATATTTAGTTTGGCCTTATTGTCTGCTTTCACATTGTCCCTTTAAACATTTTATTTATTTTTAAACCATGTAAACAGACATTCAAACTACGGCGGCATGTTCGCCTCTTGAATTTCAACATCGATGTCATGATTCATTTATCAGATTCTTTATGTGTTAATTATGAAGATTTGATTTATGGCCCCCCCCCCCCCCCCCCCCCCCCCCCTCCCCCATAAGGAAAAACCAGCCGAGAAGTGGTTCTTATAGCATAATTTCTTATTTAATGCTCCCATTGCATGCTTTTTTTTTTTGGTTTTTTTGCATGTATGACCATAATACGTAATCATCTGTTTGATATATTAATGCGGGTGCGCACTTGTTTCCTTGAGTGTTTTTTGGGATTGAGCGTATAAGATTTGCTATGATTTACGTGCATTTAATAGTCTTCCCTGACTTAGACTCTGAATACATCCTTTCGATAGGTGATTAACATTTAAATTAAATTTTTTCCCCATTGAAAATTAAATTCAAAAAATTGGGGTTGAAAGCAATTTTTTTTTTTTGAAGTGACTGCGAATTCATGTTTTCTTTTGTCGTTTAAGGGCAAATTCTATCCAGTCGACTTTTCAGAATTTTAAAAAAAAACAAAAATTCCCTATTTTATATATCGATTTATTTGCAAAAATCATTATCCTAAATTAAAAAAAAAAAAACTATTTTGCGTTTGCTACAAAGATTAACTTTAAGATTTTATCAGAAAAAAAATACGATGATAAAATTGTAAAACTGCGTATCGTTATCGATTTCATATTAATCGTTTTTTTGGAAAAAAATTCATAATAAAAACCATTTCCTATATCATTCATCTTTTGACTTGAGAATCTTTGGCAGTTTTCCAAATGCCTCTAAAACTACCACATAATGCCCAGTGTCTTAAAAGCAACCTATGATTTTAGCTCTCATCATACTTACTTTCACCACATGAATTTATGTGCTTAGAAAAATAAATTTTAGATCAGACATTTTATTTGCGTTGGTCAAAATTAGCGATTTTGACCTAAATTAATCGATAATCGATTTTCAATTAATCTTTTATTGTCCAAAAAATCCACTAATAAAAGCCATATCCTAAAATTCATTTATTTGTTGAAGAATCTTTTAGCAGTTTTCAATGCTCTAAAACTCACTAATTACCCATTGGTCTCCAAAAGCACCATTGATTTACTCTCGATGTTTTAAATCAAATACTTAAATAAAATAATCAACCAGCCTCAAAATGTAATCCCGTTCTTTTGTGGATTTTTGTAATTCTTCCTGCATTTGCTTGCTTGTTTTTTTCACTCTGTTAGAGAAAACAAAACGACAGGAAAAAAAACGCTGGAGATACAATAATACAACACCAGCTCTAAAACCAGGAAACATGTCATGCCATAGAATTTAAAATTCATTTCACTTCAAGCGCCAAAGTTGTCAATTATTTAAACGCAGTGATGGGAATGAGCAAGCAAGCGGCACTGGAGCATTGACAACAACGGATTCTTTATGTGCTTTACATTATGACAGATTTGATTTATGGCCCCCCCCCCCCCCTCCATAAGGAAAAACCAGCCGAGAAAGGTGGTTTCTTATAGCATAATTTCTTATTTAATGCTCCCATTGATGTTTTTTTTTTTTGGTTTTTTTGCATGATGACCATAAATAATACTGTTTGATATATTAAATGGCTGGGTTGGCACTTGTTTCCTTGAGTGTTTTTTTTTTTTTTGTGGATTGGGGTATAAGATTTGCTATGGATTTACGTTGATTTAATAGTCTTCCCTGACTTAGACTCTGAATACATCCTTTCGATAGGTGAATTAACATTTAAATTAAATTTTTTCCCCATTGAAAATTAAATTCAAAAAATGGGGTTTGAAAGAATTTTTTTTTTTTGAAGTGACTGGAATTCATGTTTTTTCTTTTGTTCGATTTAAGGGCAAATTCTATCCAGTCGACTTTTTTCAGAATTAAAAAAAAACAAAAATTCCATATTTTATATATCGATTTTTTGCAAAAATCGATTTATCCTAAATTAAAAAAAAAAAAACTAGTTTTGCGTTTGTACAAAGATTAACTTTAAGATTTTTTATCAAAAAAATACGATTGATAAAATGTGTAAAACTGCTTGTTTAATCGATTTCATATTAATCGTTTTTTTTTTTTTTGGAAAAAAATTCATAATAAAAACCATTTCCTATATCATTCATCTTTTGCTTGAGAATCTTTGGCAGTTTTCCAATGCTCTAAAACTACCACAAATGCCCAGTGTCTTAAAAGCAACCTATGATTTTAGCTCTCATCATACTTACTTTCACCACATGAAATTTATGTGTTAGCAAAAATAAATTTTAGACAGACAGTTTTATTTGCGTTGGTTCAATTAGCCGATTTTTGACCAAATTAATCGATAATCGATTTTCAATTAATCTTTTATTGTCCAAAAAATCCACAATAAAAGCCATATCCTAAAATTCATTTATTTGTTGAAGAATCTTTTAAGCAGTTTTCAATGGCTCTAAAACTCACTAATATAACCCATTGGTCCTCCTAAAAGCACCCATGAATTTTTTACTCTCATCATGTACTTTCGACCACCATAAATTATGTGTAGAAATAAAGTTTAGACAGCCAGTTTGTTGTGGATGCTGTTGTGTGTGAAATTTAATCGGGCTGCCACTTTAACCTTTTACATCAAAATAAAATTAAAATTACATAAAAATTAAATCAAAATTATATGAAAAATCAAAATTAAATTAAATTATTTATATAATTTATTCTGTAATTCTAGTCACCGAGTTTCCCAATTATAATTTATTATTTAGTTTGGCTTATGTCGTTTCACATTGTCCATTTTAAACATTTTATTTAATTTTTAAAGCCATGTAAACAGGAATTCAACTACTGGCGGATGTTCCCTCTTGAATTTTCAACATCGATTCATTGATTCATTTATCACGATTCCTTTAAAAATCTTCACTTCCACTTTCACATCTTCATTCATCGTCATTGTCTTTGTTTGTTGTCGTTGCTTGTTCAATTGCTCCCAGTGCCTTCCTTGCTTGCTCATTCCCCAATTCACTTTGCGTTCTAAATAATTTGACAACTTTTTGCGCGCTTGGAAAGTGAAATTTGAATTTTAAATTTTCTAGGCCATTAAACACTGTTTCCTGGCTTTTAGAAGCTGCGTGTTGTATTTATGGTATCTTTCCCAGCGGTTTTTTTTCCTGTCGTTTTTGTTTCTCGTAGGCCATAGGCTGAACAAAAAAAAAAAAACAAAGCAAGCCAAATGCAGGAAGGGAATTACCAAAAAAAAATCCACAACAAAAGAACGGGATTAAGCATTTTTTTGAAGGCTGGTTGATTATTTTATTTAAGATTTGGATTTTAAAAGACACCACACACATCCAACAAAAAACCAAACCATTGGCCTGGTCTAAACTTTATTTCTACAACATTAATTCATGGTGGTGAAAATGTACATGATGAGAGTTAAAAAAAAAATTCATTGGGTTGCTTTTAGGAGGGACCAAATGGGTTATTAATTTGGTAGTTTTAGAAAGCCATTGAAAACTGCTTAAAGATTCTTAGAAAAAAAACAAAAATTAAATTTGTGAATTTTAGTGATTAATGGCTTTTATTGTGATTATTTAATAATTATATTCGAAAATTCGATTATCGATTTAATTCTTGGTCAAAAATCGGCTAATTGAACCAGACGCAAATAAAACAATGTCTGTCTTAAAAATTTATTTCTTTTTATAACACATAAATTTCATGTGGTGGTGAAAGTATAATGGGATTGACGAGCTAAAATCAGGGTTGCTTTTTGGAAGCACAGCAGGGGCATTTGTGGTAGGTGTTTAGAGCATTGGCAAAACGTGCTTAAAGAATTCTCAAAGCGCAAAAAGAGAATGAATATAGGAAATGGGTTTTACTTAATGTAATTTTTTTCCAAAAAAAAAAAAAACGAATTAATTGAAATCGATGAAACAAGCAGTTTTACACATTTTATCAATCGTATTTTTTTGATAAAAAATCTTAAAGTTAATCTTTGTACAAACGCAAAACTAGTTTTTTTTTTTTTAATTTAGGATAAATCGATTTTTGCAAAAAATCGATATATAAAATATGGAATTTTTGTTTTTTTGTTAATTCTGAAAAAAGTCGACTGGATAGAATTTGCCCTTAAATCGAACAAAAGAAAAAACATGAATTCCAGTCACTTCAAAAAAAAAAAATTCTTTCAACCCCATTTTTGAATTTAATTTTCAATGGGGAAAAAATTTAATTATGTTAATCACCTATCGAAAGGATGTATTCAGAGTCTAAGTCAGGGAAGACTATTAAATCAACGTAAATCCATAGCAAATCTTATACGCCAATCCACAAAAAAAAAAAAAAACACTCAAGGAAACAAGTGCCAACCCAGCCATTTAATATATCAAACATATTATTTATGGTCATCATGCAAAAAAACCAAAAAAAAAAACATCAATGGGAGCATTATAAGATTATGCTATAAGAAACCACCTTCCTCGGCTGGTTTTCCTTATGCGGCCATAAATCAAATCTGTCATAATGTAAACACATAAAGGAATCGTGATAAATGAATCAATGAATCGATGTTGAAAATGCAAGAGGGAACATCCGCCAGTAGTTGAATTCCTGTTTACATGGCTTTAAAAATTAAATAAAATGTTTAAAATGGAAATGTGAAACGACATAAGGCCAAACTAAATAAATAAATTATAATTGGGAACTCGTGAACTAGAATTAAGAATAAATTATATATAATTTAATTTAATTTTGAATTTTTCATATAATTTTGATTTAATTTTTATGTAATTTTAATTTTATTTTGATGTAAAAGGTTAAAGTGGCAGCCCCGATTAAATTTCAGGCTCACTTAGACTATTCAGTACATTGTGATAAATTTTGATGTAATTTTGATTTAATTTTTATATAATTTTGATATAATTTTATTATATTTTTGATATAATTTTGTTATAATTTTGATACAACTTTGTTATAATTTTGTTATAATTTTGATATAATTTTGTTATAATTTGAGTTAATTTTAATTTAACTTTGTTCTAATTTTGATTTAATTTTGTTATAATTTTGATATAATTCTAATTCTAATTTTGAATTGTAATGTTGATTTAATTTTGATATAATTTTATTATAATTTTGGTATATTTTTTATAATTTTGATATAATTTTGTTATATAATTTTAAAATTTTTATATATAATTTTGATATAATATAATGATTTAGTTTTAATTTAAATTCGATAAATTTTGATAATAATTTTTGTTAATGGATTTATTTTGTTAATAGATTTTGTTATAATTTTGTTATAATATAATGGTTGTTTTTGATTTAGCCTTAAAACACATGCATTGACTAAACTACATGTGTAGCATAACCAACAGAGAAAAAGTATGCTTGTCAAATGTTTATTATTGTTATAATTTTGATTTAATTTTGAATTAATTTATTAAATTATATTTTAGATATATTAATTATTGATATATATTTTATTATTAAATTTAATCGATAATAATTTATATATTGTCAACATTTGTATATTTTTCTATATTGGTGTTTGATCAGCAAAACGACGATAATCTTAACATAAAGGGAAATATCTGCTCAATTTTGTATATTGATATTGAATAAATTATTGACTTTAAAAAATATATACATTCAGTACTAAAAAGAGATTTTCTCTGCCATATAACTTTCGGTACATTGCCTAAAACCAATACACACTCACAAAAAAAAAATTAGTTATTTTTACTTTCACACATATTTATTGGCAAGGAAATTCCCTATCAGACAATGGACTAAAGTGTAGCCTTCAATAATCCCCAGGTTCATCGGCTGGCCCTTTAAACCCTATGGAATAAACCGTGGTGTGTTCATAAATATTTTGGAATTAATACAATTTACAATTATTATGCCACATTGATAAAAACGAATGACACTTTTTAATGCCACGTTTAAAAATTCGCGAAATCGGGAGATCTGCTACGTTGTAAATCTATGAGTTTAGGATAAATTAAATTTTGACACAATTAAAAAATAAATTTACAAATTTCTATAGAAAATAAAATAATTTTTCTAAAACATAAATTCTAATTTCTAATAGAAATAAAATTTTATTTGACAATTTTTTTAAATTTCTATAAAGAATTGAGCATTATCTAGGAAATAAAAGCAAAAAATTTATGATAAAATTTATACAAAATTTTCGTATAAGAAATAAAATTTTGAATTGCAAAAATTTTCTAATAGAAAAAAACTTATGACAAAATTTTCTGATAGAAATAAAAATTTTTTGACACAATTTTTCTATTAAGAAATAAAATTTTGGGGAATATTTTCTTTATAGAATAAAATTTTGGAAAAATTTTCTAAAGAAATAAAATTTTGGAGCACAATTTTTCTATAGAAATAAATATTTTGAGCAAAATTTTTAAGAAATATATTAAATATTCTCGAATACAAAATTTTTCTATAGAAATAATACTTTTGACAGAACATTTTCTATAGAAAATAAGATTTTGACAACAATAGAATAAATTTCATGACAAAATTTGAAATAAAATTTTGAGCAAATTTTTCTACTAAATAAATTTGAACTAATGTTTTATAGAAATAAATAATTTGACAATGTTTCTATAGAAATAAAATTTTGCAACAATTTAAAAATTTTCTAAAAGAAATAAATTAAACGTTTCTAAGAAAATAAAATTTTGCTACAGTTTATAGAAATAAAATTTGAATTTTAGATATACAAACATTTTCTAATAGAAATACATATAACTGAAATAAATTTTGACAAAAATTTTCCTAATGAAATAAAATTGAAAGAATTTTCTATAGAAATAATAATTTGCAATTTATAGACAAAAAATTTTCCAATTTCATAGAATAAATGAAAATTTTCTAAAGAAATCAAATGAAATTTTTTTGACAAGTTTCTACTAGAATAAAAAATTTGACGAATAGTTCTATAGAAATAAAAATTTTGAAAAAATTTTTCCAATAAGAAATATAATTTGACATAATAAATTTTGACAATATTGAAAAAAATAATTTTGACAAATTTTTCTATAGAAGATAAAGATTTAAATTTCTAAAAGAAAATATTTGGTTTCTATAGAAATAAAATTTTGATTTTGTTTTCAAAAATTTCTACTAGAAATAAATTTTGAGCCAAATTTTCCTATTAGAAATAAAAATTTGCAAAAAAATTTTCTAATGAAATAAAATTTTTGCGAAAAATTTTCCTATAGAAATAAAATTTTGCAAAATTTTCTATAGAAAATAAATATTGTGACAAAAACCATTTTCATAATTTTGACAAAATTTTCTATTTAATGATATTTTGACAAATTTTCTATAGAAATAAAATTTTGACAAATTTTCCTATAGAAAATAAAATATTTGACAAAAGTTTTTTCTAATAGAATACAAACTTTTTGCACCAAAATATTTTTCATAGAAATAAAATTTTTGACACATTTTATATAGGAAAATAAAATTTTGACAAATTTTCTATAGAAAATAAAAATTTTGACCAAAATTTTCTAATAGAAATAAAATTTTGACGACAATTCTTTTTTATAGAAATACATTGCAATTTCTAAAAATGGAAAATATTTTATAAAATTACACAATTTTTCCTATAGAAATAAAATTTGAATTTGATGTATTGCAAATATTTTCTATTGAAATAAAATTTATTCTAGATCATTTGACAAATTTTCATAGAAATAAAATTTTGACCTAAAATTTTCTTAGACAAAAATTTTTCTAATAGAATAAA
>PGFW01010575.1:0-10995 GCA_003123925.1 Haematobia irritans | reverse complement strand
ATTTTCAAAATTTATTTTATAGAAAATGTAAATTCATAACACAAAAAAAAAAAATTTTTATTTCCATAGAAATTTTTCTCAAATTTTTTTTATAGAACATTTTGTGAAATTTTATT
This sequence comes from Haematobia irritans, assembly GCA_003123925.1. Lineage (NCBI taxonomy): Eukaryota > Metazoa > Arthropoda > Insecta > Diptera > Muscidae > Haematobia > Haematobia irritans. Next base: position 10,879 of record PGFW01010575.1, on the reverse strand, counting down.
TTATTTTTATTACAAAATGCATTTTATCACAAAATGCACATCCAAAACACTGAATTCGGATCACACCTTAAGAAGTGATACAATATTCAGTGCAACGGCTGTTGGAATGGTGGGCATCCGTCCTATGACAAACCCATGTTCTACGCCAATTTTGCACCACTTCCGGATCCAAAAAGAACATTTTCAGTAATTTTTTGGCGACACTATTTTTTTGGCTGGGATTTTATATGCTTGTCATGAAAATGTGGGCATTTTTAAAGACCTTCCCTTCGAAAAGAGTCAACATAGATCTTTTCATTAGTCTGCATAGATAAAAATTGTATGTGTGTTTTCAACTATTTAAAATGATACGCAGTGTTGAAAACATGCTCTATTATCCTTTCTCTACACGAATGCAAATCACTTCAAAACGGAAATCATTGAAGTGCTTTACAAACGCGAATGGCTACACAGGATTACCTGAACTCGATAAAAACGCTGTAAATACGTTGTAAATTTCAGCAAATAAACACATACAATTGCAACAACACTGATGCAGAGATACCATGCTCTCTAATGCCAATCGACAATGATTGCAGCTGTGCGTTGTATAGAGTATGTCGTCAACACAAATAATCCGCATACCATCAACCATCAACAATCTATCGTTTGCCACATGCCATAAAGGACCATGGAGTAGAGTGAACGATGTACGAGTAGAGTCTGTGTGAGCACGTGTGGAAGCATTCGAATGGAATCTCTTTGGAATTTTATAGATCGTAAGAAACCGGGGCAAACCATAACACCATTGATGAATGGATTTATACAAAATACCGTCTATTCTAAAGTTGATGAAATACTTAGTAGGCAAAACCAAAAAAAACATGAAAAGAAAGACATCACCAAAGTATTGTAAGTATTCAATTGGTTATCACGGTTGCCCAAATTTACCTACCAAAATTTGGAGAAAATGTTAGCAAAAAACTACCAAAAAAACAATTTAGTCAAAATTTTATTTCTTGTAGACAAATTTCTCAAAATTTTATTCTATAGAAAATTTTCTAAATTTTATCTTTAGTAAAAATTTTGTCCAAATTTAATTTCTATAGAAAATTTTCTCAAATTTTAATTTCAGTCTTGCAGGTCTAATAGGCTTTTACCAAAATAGATCTTACAACATTGACTTTGTCCTCTGTTGGTTAAGCTACGACTTGTAGTTTAGGTTTAATGCATAGGTTTCTAAGCTGAGATCAAAAAACAATAATCTCTATTGACATTTTCTCAAAACTTTATTTCTAAAAATTTTCTCCAAAATTTAATTCCTAGTAGAAAATTTTCAAAAAAAATTTATTCCTACAAAAATTTTCAAAAAATTTATTTCTATAGAAAATTTTCTCAAAATTTTACTTTTATACAAAATTTTCTCAAAAATTTATCTTGAAGACAATTTTCTCAAAATTGTATTTCGTATAGAAAATTTTCGTCAAAACTTTATTTCTATAGAAAATTATTTGTCAAAAGATTTTCTTTCTATAGAAAAATTTTGTCAAAAATTTTCATTCTATAGAAAATTTTGTCAAAATTTTATTTTATAGAAAATTTTCAAAATTTTATTTCTATAGAAAATTTTTGCTCAAAATTTATTTCTATAGGAAATTTTTTAAAAATTTTATTTCTATAGAAAATATTTCAAAATTTTATTTATTAGAAAATTTTTCAAAATTTTTTTTATTAGAAATTTTCTGTAAATTTTATTTCTGTAAAATTTTTCAAAATTTTATTCTACAAAATTTTATTGTATGAAAATTTTCTAAAAATTTTATTTCTATAGAAAATTTTTATCCAAATTGCTTTCTACAGATAAATGTCAAATTTTATTTCTGATAGAAAATTTTCTCAAATTTTTTTGTTAATAGGAAGTTTTCTTAAAATTTGTTCTATAAGAACCTTTTTAAAAATTTTATTTCTATAGAAAATTTTCTCAAAAGTATTCTACAGAAAGAAACTGTTATTTCTTATAGATAAATTTTGTCAAATTGCTTTCTATAGAAAATTTGTCAAAAATTTATTTTTATTGAAATTTTGTCAAAATTTATTTCTATAGAAAATTTCTCAAAAATGTTATTTCTATAGGAATTTTCTAAAATTTTGTTTTATAAAATTTTTTAAAAAATTTTATTTCATGTATTTTTATAGAAATTTTCATGAAATTTCTCAAAATTTATTTCTATATAAAATGTTTCTAAAGGAAATTTTCCTCATATTTTATTTATATTGAAAATTTTTTCAAAAATTGTATTTCATAGTAATTTTGTCTAAATTTCATTTCTATCAGGAAAAATTTCTCGAAATTATATTTTTGTATTAGGAAAATTTCTCAAAATTTTATATTCTAAGCAAAATTTCTCAAATTTTTATTTCTATAGAAAATTTTGTCAAAAATTTTCTTTCTATAGAAATTTGTCAAAGTTATATTCTATTGAAAGTTTTGTCAAAATTTTATTCTATAGAAGATTAGTACAAAATTGTATTTTTATATGAAATTTTTCTCAAATATTAGTTCTATTCGTTTTGTTTGTTATTGTTGGTTTATCTTCAATCATTATTGTACTATGTGATTTTCAGCTTAAAACCATGCAATTGACTAAAAACTATAAGTGTAAGCTTAAGCAACAGAGAAAAAGTAGCTTGGTCAAATTTTAATCATTTTATTTCTATAGAAAAGTTAGATAAAATTTTGTCAAAATTTTATTTCTTATAGAAAATGTTCTCAAAATTTTATTTTCTATAAGAAAAATTTCTACAAAAATTTTATTTCTATACAATTTTCTTAAAATTTTTTTTTCATATAGTAATTTTTTAAAAATTATTTCTATAAGAAATTTTCTCAATATTTTATTTCTATAGATTATTTTCTTCATTATGTAATCTTCTATGAACAAATTTCTCAAACTTTTGTTTTCTAGGAAATTTTTTAAAAATTTATTTCTATAGAACATTTTGTCAAAATTGTATTTGCTATATGAAAATTTTGTCAAAAATTTTATTTTAAACAAAAGGGAGCACACTGTGGTGCTAATGGTTAGCATGCCCGCACTTGCATACACAAGGTCGTTGGAACCGATTCCTGCTTCGGGCCGAACACCAAAAATCAGCTTAACATGAATCGCGCCAACAGCACTCAGTTATAAGGAGAGAAGTTGCACCAATGTTGGTATCACCATGCCACTGAATAGCTAAGCTGAGCCTAAGACAGTCGCGGCTGCCACCTTAACCTAACCTAACCTAAACCTAGACCTGGCTATACAAAAGTTCGACAAAATCATTATTTCTATAGGAAAATTTTCTCACAATTTTATTTGTATAAAATGTTTTATCAAAATTTTATTTTTATGGAAAATTTTGCCAAAATTTTATTACTATAGAAAATTTATCAACAATTTTATTTCTTTATAAGACAAATTTTCTCAAGAATTTTATTTGCTATAGAAAATTTATTCTCAAAATTTTATTTCTATTGAAAACTTTTCAAAAATTTTATTTCTATAGAAAAACTTGTTCAAAATTTGATTCTATACAAAAAATTTTATTTGTATTGAAAATTTTTTTTTAAAAAATTTTATTTCTAAAGAAAATGTTTCTTATAGAAAATTTTCTCAAGAATATTTACTTTATATCTGAAAAATTTTTGTCAAAATTTTATTTCTATAGATAAATTTTTCTAAATTTCATTCTTTAGAAATTTTCTCGATGAGTATATTTTATAGAAAATTTCTCGCAAAATTGTATTTCTATAGAAAATTCTTCTCAAATTTATTTATATAGAAATTTTGTCAAAATGTTCTTTCTATAGAAAAATTTTTGTGCAAAATATTATTTCTATAGAAAATTTTTTAAAAAATTTATTTCTATAGAAAAGTTGACAATAATTGTATTTTCTATATAAAATTTTCTCAAAATTTTAGTGTCTAATCGTTTTGCTTTGTTATTCGTTGCGTTTACTATTTCAATCATTATTGTATTTTTGATTTCAGCTTAAAAACCATGCCATTGACTAAACTATTATAAAGTGTAGCTTTACCAACAGACGGAAAGTATGCTTGTCAAATTTTTAACTTATTTATTTCTACTAGGAAACAGTTTAGATGAAAAATTTTCTTTGCTATAGAAAATTTTCGTCAATAATTTTAGTGTCGTGAGAGTGAGAAAAGTTTTCTCAAACAAGCTATTTATTTCTATAGGAAAAATTTTCTCAAGAATTAATATTTTCTATAGGAAAATTTCTCAAAATTTTAATTTCTATAGGAAATTTTTCCTCAAAACTTTTATTCTCTATGCTGGAAATTTTCTAAAAAATTCTTATTTCTACTAGAAAACTTTTCTCAAGAATCTTCATGCGTATAGAAACAACGTTCGTACACAAAAAATTGTATTTCTAAAGGGTGATTCTTTGAGTAGATTTTCATGCATTAGCTATTTAGACCAGATCACCGTGCGGATTTCAGACATGGCTGTCAAAGAGAAAGTATGCTCAGTATGCTTGACAATTTAATTCATGAACTTAGCACTGTTACTAACGCAGCCACAGACGTACGAATTTTCAGTGAATGGGCCTAGAAAAGTTGGCAAGAAAATCCGCTTTTTTATCGACAATTTTTGCGTTATGGATTCAGCGATAGAGCGCTCGATTTTCTGGTCTGAATGGCCTGCACGTAAATAAGCAAAATTGCCGCATTTGGCAGGGGAAGCAGCAACCAGAGAACCGTCAAGAAACTTGCCCATGCATCCCGAAAAATGCACTGTTTGGCTGTAGGTTTGTACGCTGGCTGAATCAGTTGCGACCGTATTTTTCAAAAGATTTTGCTGTTGGACCAACGCCTTACGGTGAATGGCGATCGCGCTATCGTTCGATGCTAACAAAACTTTTGTCTGCCAAAAAAATGGAAGAACTGACACTTGGTTGACATTGTGGTTTCAACAAGATGGCCCTACATGCCAATCACACTCGCGATTCTGATGGCCCCATTTTGAGGGAAAAAAAAACTTCGAGAGACAATTTCATCTCAAGAAAAAGTGCGACCTCGGTAAGTTGGCCCACCAAGATCATACGATTTGACCGCCGTTTAGACTATTTTTTGGGGCCTACGTCAGTCTAATAGTCTACAGGAAATAAGCCCCAGCAAAACTATTCCAGCCTTTGGAACGACACATTTCCGCAAGACAATCGGCTATTCCGGCCGAACATGCTCGAAAAAGTTGCCCCAAACATTGCGACTTTCGAATGACCACCTAAGACCGCAGCCGCGGTCAAACATTGTAAATGAAATTATCTTTCAAAGAAAGTAAAATTGTATGCCGACCAATCTAACGTTTCAAGCTAACAAGAACCGATGCAGATTTGCAACATTAGCGTCTTTTTTTTAAAAAACCAAGTTATTCAAGTCCTCTTAACAAATCACCTTTATAAAGCTTTTCTCAAATTGTATGTCCTATAGGAAAATTTTCTAAAATAATTTTAATTTCGTATAGAAATTTTCATATTATACAAAATTTTAAACTTTTATCTAAAGACGTTAATTAATAGAATTTTCTAAAAATTTTGGTTACTTATAGAAGATAATTTGTACAATTATTTTTATTTTTGTGGAAAATTTTGTCAAAAATTTATTTCATTATGAATTTATTTTGCAAATTTTATTTTTCTATAAGATATTATTTCATTATCTTAGAAAGGTTTCTTTCAAAACTGATTTCTTGAAAAGCTTTATGACATGTTCTATAAAAATTTTATTTCTTCAAAATTTTCAATTTATTTATATGAATTTTCTCAAAATTATTTTTATTAGAACATTTCCTCAAAATTTTTATATTTATACAAAATTTTCATCAAAATTTTAATTTTTTATTGAATATTGTAGATGCTATAGGAACATTTTTCTATATTTTAGAAAATTTGTAGATTGTATTTCTATAGAAATTTTCAACAATTATAAAATCTGCTAAATATTTATATTTCAAATATGTTATTTATTTCTACAGAAAATTTTTGTAGTTATCTAGAAATATTGTCAATTCTTTTCTTATAAGTTTTTTGAAATATTTCTTATTGAAGGTCAAATTTTTATAATTTCATGTTCTGTTATAAAAATTTACATTTCTTCGTAAAAATTTTGTGTAAAATACTTCTATAAAATTTTTAAATCTTTACGAAAATTTGCAAAATTTTAACAATTTTGTAAAATTTTTGTTTATACAAAAAGTGTAATTTTTCTAGATTTGATTTCTGTGAAAATTTTTAAAATTTATTCTATAGAAATATTTCTCTCAAAATTTTATTTCTATGGAAAATTTTCCAAAATTTTATTTCTATAGAGAAACTATTTGTATCTAAAATTTAATCTTCTATAAATTAATTTTCTCAAAATTTTATTTCTGTAGAAAATTTCTCAAAATTTTTTTTATAGAAAATTTTCTCTAAATTTTATTTCTGTGAAAATTTCTCAAAATTTTATTTCTATACAAAATTTTATTTGTATTGAAAATTTTTTAAAAATTTTATTTCTAAAGAAAATGTTTCTATAGAAAATTTTCTCAAAATTTTATTTATATTGAAAATTTTGTCAAAATTTTATTTCTATAGATAATTTTGTCTAAATTTCATTTCTTTAGAAAATTTCTCGATATTATATTTTTGTAGAAAATTTTCTCAAATTTTTATTTATATAGAAAATTTTGTCAAAATGTTCTTTCTGTAGAAAATTTTGTCAAAATATTATTTCTATAGAAAATTTTCTAAAAAATTTTATTTCTATAGAAAATTTTATTTCTATAGAAAAGTTAGACAAAATTGTATTTCTATAGAAAATTTTCTCAAAATTTTAGTTCTATTCGTTTTGTTTGTTATTGTTGGTTTTCTTCAATCATTATTGTTATTTTTGATTTCAGCTTAAAACCATGCATTGACTAAACTATAAGTGTAGCTTTACCAACAGAGGAAAAGTATGCTTGTCAAATTTTTAATTATTTTATTTCTATTGAAAGTTAAAAATTTTCTTTCTATAGAAAATTTTGCTCAAAATTTTATTTCTATAGAAAATTTTCTCAAAATTTTATTTCTATAGAAAATTTTCTCAAAATTTTATTTCTATAGAAAATTTTCTAAAATTTTATTTCTATAAAATTTTCAAAATTTTATTTCTATAGAAAATTCATTTCTTAAATTATTATTATGAAGATTTTGAAAAATTTATTTCTATAAGAAATTTTTGTCAAAATTTTCTTTCTATAGAAAATTTTGTCAAATTTTCTTTCTATAGAAAATTTTGTCAACTTTCTTTCTATAGAAAATTTTTAAAATTTTGTTCTATTAAAGATATTTTGTCAACATTTTATTTCTATAGGAAATTTTTCCAAAAATTTTTTTCTATAGAAAATTTTTTTTTTTCTAAAAATGTTTTATTTCTATAGAAAAATTTTGTACAGAAATTTATTTCTGAAAATTTTTTTATGAAAATTTTTCGTCAAAATTTATTTCTATAGAAAATTTCCAAATTTATTTCTTTTAGAAAATTTTCTCAAAATTTTTTTCTATAGAATATTTATTTTATAGAAAATGACAAACTTGTATTTCTATAAAAATTTTCTCAAATTTGTTTAGTTTGATTATTTGAAATATTTTTAGAATATTTTATATTTTATTTACAAATTTTATTTGTATGAAAATTTTATCAAAATTTTATTTCTATAGAAAATTTTCTATTATTTTAAAAATTTTCTCAAATTTTATTTTCTATTGAAAATTTTCGTCAAAATTTTATTCTATAAGATAATTGGTCTAAATTTCGATTTCTTAGAAATTTCTCGATATTTATATTTTTGTAAAAATTTTCTCAAATTTTTATTTATATAAAATTTGTCAAAATTTCTTTCTTAGAAAATTTTGTCAAATATTATTTCTATAGAAAATTTCTAAAAATTTTATTTCTATAGAAAATTTTATTCTATAGAAAAGTTGACAAAATTGTATTTCTATAGAAAATTTTCTCAAAATTTTGTTTCTATTCGTTTGTTTGTTATTTGTTTCAATTCATCATTATTGTATTTTTGATTTCAGCTTAAAACCATGCATTGACTAAACTATAAGTGTAGCTTACCAACAGAGAAAAGTGCTTGTCAAATTTTTAATTATTTTATTCTATAGAAAGTTAGATAAAATTGTCTTCTAATAGAAATTTTGCTTATTTCTATAGAATTTCTAAATTATTTTACTATAAGAAATTTTTCTCAAAATTTTATTTCTATGAAAATTTTCTAAAAAATTTTATTTCTATAGAAAATTTCTCAATTTCATTTCTATAGAAAAGTTCGACAAAATTGTATTTCTATAAAGCTTTTCTCAAAATTGTATCCCGATAGAAAATTTTCTAAAAATTTTATTTCATAGAAAATTTTCTCAAAATTTTATTTCTATAGAAATTTGCAAATTTATTTCTATTAAAAATTTTCTAAACTTTTATTTCTATGGAAAATTTTCTAAATTTAGTTCTATAGAAAATTTTGTCAAACATTTATTCTGTGAAAATTTTGTCAAAATTTTATTTCTATAGAATTTTTTTTTTCAAAATTTTATTTCTATAGAAAAATTTTCTCAAAATTTATTCTATAGAAAATATTGCTATAGAATAATTTTCTCAAAATTTTATTTCTATAGAAAATTTTCTCAAAATTTTATTTTTATTGAAAATTTTCTCAAAATTTTATTTTTATAAACATTTTCTCAAAATTTTATTTCTATACAAAATTTTCTCAAAATTGTATTCGTATTGAAAATTTTCGTAAATTTTATTTCTATAGAAATTTCTCAAAATTTTATTCTATAGAAATTTTGTCAAAATTTATTTCTATAGATAATTTTTCTTAAATTTCATTTTTTATAGAAAAACTTCTCAAAATTATATTTTTATATTTCTCAAAATTTTATTTCTACAGAAAATTTTGTCAAAATTTTATTTCTATAGAAAATTTTTGTCAAAATTTTTTTCTATAAAAATTTTCTGTAAAATTGTTATATTTCTATAGAAGATTTTGTCAAAATTTTTTCTATAGAAAATTTTGCTCAACATTTTTTCTTTCTATAGGAAAATTTTGTCAACATTTTCTTTCTATTAGAAATTTTGTCAAAAATTCTTTCTATAAAAAAATTTTGTCAACATTTTATTTATAGGAAATTTTGACTATAAATTTTATTTCTATAAAATTTTGTCGAAAATTTATTTCTGAAGAAAATTTTTTTTACAGAAAAATTTGTCAAAATTTTATTTCTATAGAAAATTTTCTCAAAATATTATTTCTTTAGAAAATTTTCTAGAAATTTTGTTTCTATAGAAAATTTATTTATTTTATAGAAAAGTTAGACAAACTTGTATTTCTATAGAAAATTTTCTCACAAATTGTAGTTCTATTAGTTTTGTTTGTTATTGTTGGTTTACTCTTCAATCATTATTGTTATTTGTTATTGTTATTATAGAAAACTTTCTCATAATTTTATTTGTATAGAAAATTTTATCAAAATTTTATTTCTATAGAAAATTTTCTCAAAATTTTATTTCTATAGAAAATTTTCTCAACATTTTATTTCTATTGAAAATTTTCGCAAAATTTTATTTCTATAGAAATTTCGTCAAAATATTATTTCTATGTAAAATTGTATCTTAGTTGAAGAGGAAGATTTTGCAAAATCTTTCAAAACATCAAGAATTCTAAAATTCTACCAAGTAGTACAAAATCTACCATTTTTGGTAGAATTTGGCCAACTGAGGCATCCGTGGTTACGAGTTACTAGCATGTCCAAGAATGCTTTGCCACTTGATGGGTATGTGGAAATTTGAATCAACCGTCTTCCCAAACATTTTGGACAACGTATTTAAATTGCGTAATTTGGGTGTCCTAAAATTTTAGTGGCATACTCTTTAATATTAGTTCACTATTCTATGTATGTTTTTATTCGCATAGTATATTTAGACTAAAAATTTTTAATTGAAAGTCATGCATTAATTTGACTCCACTATTTGGTTTTCAACAGTCAATGCCATTTCAAATTATTTCATAATAACAACATTTTTGGCTTGAATTCAGTCATGTACAATAGATGTCATCATTTTCCATATAGCACGCTAATATCAATTGTCAATATTTAACCCATATACGATTCACACACTCCTCCTCTCGATCTATCTCTCTCTTACAAACTAATTGAAATTTTCTCACCAAATTTGAAATAATGGGGTGTATGCGAATGTTATTCGACAAAAAAAGTGAATGCCATATCGAAAGCATGTATGTTCTTAGTATTTTTTGAAACTCATTTCTGTTTTGCCTGAACTCTACTACGATTCTGTCAAATGTGTATGTTCTCTTCGTTTTGGATTTCAATCGAGTTCCGGGTGTATTTGTTTTGAAAGCATTTGTTGTGCATACCAAAATGGTAACTTCAGATCTGAAAGAACAATAAAGTTTTCAAATTCCATTGGGGGTTCAAATGCAGCCTGTTCCTCCCCCTCTCTCTCTTTCCTAACGATTCAGTTTGTATTTGTGTTTTGTGAAATCGTTAACTATTTGGTATTTTGGAAAGGGAGCTTGGATACATGCGTTTCCGTTTCGTTTGAGACAAAGGAAACAAGAATGTGAACATGAGCTTTATACTAAAGTTACTTGCATTTGTATTTTTGTTCATTTCCGTTGCATGGTAGATGGTTGCCATACTTTAATAGTTTCTATGAAATTTTATGATTGTGTGCTGTTGCACAGTGTATTTTTCCAACTCTTGTCCCCAATTTAAGAAATATTCATCCCCAAGCCAATTTAAATCGAAACTCCCCAATCTTCTGTCAAAAATTTAGCA
>PGFW01010572.1:16384-27602 GCA_003123925.1 Haematobia irritans | reverse complement strand
AGAACATTAATTGCTAATTTTAAAATTTTCCATTAAAATCAATTCTTCGTTAGTAACATCCATTCGATGTAAATTTTCAATTATTGGCCATAAAAAAAAATCATTAAGCAGGTGGTGAAATTTCTGAAAAACAATTAAATACGAAAGATAAACATATTGGTATATGTTTCCATACAATACAATAAATTATAATTCAAACTGAAACCCTACATTAAGTTTTTTTTTTTTTTTGTCACGGGAAATGTGTAATACCCAAAATTTCAATTAAGGTCTTAGTCCATTTAGATGCAAAGGCATGATCGATCACATCAATGTCAATTTGGTTGGACATTGTCTTAGTAGTAAAATACTACTTTGTAGGGCACATAATCAGAATTAAAACGTTGATGTTTCCATTTTTAGACATTACAAAAATTTAGAAAAATCTACTTTTCGACATTTTGAAAATTTGGAAGAGTCTATTTTAGATATGTTTTTTTTTTAATAGGTAAAAAATCGAATATTTTGAAATAGTCAATCTTCCCTGTAATTTTAAAACATTCACCATTGCGTTTTAGTTATGGATAATTTTACCCCTTGCACACAAAAACAAAGTTAGTAAAATTTAACAACCGTATTACACTCAAAATATAGTTTATTCACACCAACAAATTTTGTTATGAATTCCGACCCAAAATGATTTTTCTTTAAAATAAAGACAATTTTTTAGCTTTAAACCTAGATGTTTTTCACTTTAAAGAGAATTTGAGTTACTTAAAAGACATACAACTAAATCTAATTAAAAACATATTCCGAAAATTCTTTTTTTAAATAAATTTGTTTATAATATTGTGTTATTTGAATATCCTAAAAAAGATGGTATAATCAAATGATCGCCTGTTGTTTTTGAGGTGGAGCATTTTTGGGAGGTCAACGTTTTTGAACACCAGAAGAAGTTGTTGATGCTTTTAGAATTTAAGTTTTGGAGACACCTCAATCAGAGTGGCCAAAAAGTGCTTCGACAATTGGAACAAATGCATTCCATGGAGAATATTTTAAAGCTATTTTCGATTATTAATATTTGTTTTCGTTTTCTTATCCCAAAATATATAAGGCAACCCACTTACCTTATGCCATAGCCCTTAGGTTATGCAAAATATATTCCGTTATCACATGGACCAACGCTTCCATTACGCTACAATTTACTGCCCGCCAGAAAGAACAGAATCCCAATATCTACGTCCATCACATATATTCTCATACACATTCTCCCTCTCTCTCTCGCTCTTCTACCAAGCATAAATCTCATCTAGTGGCTTATTTGGTGTCGTTAAATTAATGAGAAAACAATTGTTGTGATTTAAGTAAACTGAGGGAAATAAAGTGAATTTAATTTTTCACCATCGATATCATAAACAAACATATGTCTGTGTATGTTTTTTTTTTTGTACGGAGAAGTTGGGGATAGTAAATGTTTCTGTGAGAGTGACTGAGTGAGTGAGTATGGATTTGCACTCAACCATATGTATGTGGTCAGTTATTAAGTCACTTGATGTATGTTCCAGAGGGAGAATGAACTTTAATACGATTGGGATTAAGTTAATTTTATTGTTTAAGCTATATGTACACAAACAAGCACACAAACATATGCATAAGCCTGTCTATTATACGTGTATAGCCAATATCAACAATATAGTGTCAATTTAATCAGCATAATTACAAAATTTACATAACAATGTCTCAGTAGCTTGACATCGATGATTTATTGCAAGAGATGCAAGGAGTAGAGACTGTGAAATTAACTTATGGCCATACAAAGACAAGCCTATAAACAAAATGAAATACATAAAGGTATTTATTAACTTTTGAAGGTAGAATGAAAGAAAATTGACTTTTTTTCCGAGTTTTTAAGTTTATTTCAGAACATAATATCAAATTTCGTAGTGCCCCAGAGCCTTATAGACATTTTAGGGGCGAGTTGGCAATGTGTGTTACAACAATAAATATATATTATGCAATTTATAGTTTTTCAGGGGGGTTACTATGTAACTCGATTCGAAAGTTAAATATTACGAAAACGGATTTTTCCTACCAACTAACTCGAATTGGCAAATACATTTGCTACTTTCGAGTTGCCACATCCGATTATCGGATATTCATACTCTACTTTCGTATGTGCATCACCATGTACTTCGAATTTAGATGTCAAAGTCGCTCGAAAGTAAACATTTGTACTCGTTTGATATTATGTTAACGGAAAAAATTAAAATATTAAATTATTGGCACCAAACGCATAAAAATGTAAGTATTTGTTAAATTTATATATATCAGTAGGTTAATATTTATAAAAATGTTTTTTAATAGGGAAAATCCAACAAAAAATGTAAACACCAAACAAAGACAAGTGCTCGTTTTTAGATGGTCTGACCATTTGGATGTGAGTACCATCAACAGCTCCTACACGCAAAAAAATAATTCTTTCCTCCCAAACGAAATTTTAGACAAAGAAAGTTCGTTTCTCATTTGCTTTTCGTTGAAAGGAAGTGTATTTGGAAGAAAAGTATATACTTTTTGTGATAAACGTTCATTCTTTTCCAGGATGTAAAAACAATTTCATAAAGACTAACTCAAAAATTTTTTTCTGGCTAATTGCATTTTCCCTCATATCTTTCTCACTTCCACGAAGTTTTTTAGTTCTTAGCACCTTTTTCTGTAATACAAACAATGTAGAAGAAATTATACGATTTTATAAATTTTAAAAATTTTTTTTTACCTTTCGCCTGGACGGAGAATCGAACCGCGGACCATGCACATTGTAAGCCAACACACTAACCACTGAGCTATGTACCTGTTATGGTCATCAATAGATAAATATCCATTTAAGTTATATTTATATAGCATAGCTTGCGGCGCCCACGAGCCGATTAAACAAAGTTTATTTCACAGAAAAATACATTTAGTTGGGCACCATGGAGCAGTGGTTGCTACGTCTGACTTGCATGCCAAGGGTCGTGGGTTCGATCCCTGCTTCGACCAAAGTTTTTTTTTTGTTTTTTTTTTTTACATATATTCCAGATATGTTAGGAAGATTCCGAAAAAATGTTCAACATTACATTGTAGTATATTAAATTTTGAACTGTAAAATGTGTCTTATTAAAAACCTAAAGTCAGAAAAGAACAGTGTTTGATATAAACGAAATGGACTGTGTTGTTGGTTCAAAAATAACTTTTTTTATTAAAAAAATTAACACTTTGTAATAAACAAACGAATTTTTGTTGATAAAAAGTTATATACTTTTCGAAGCAATTCAAAAAACTCTAACAAAAGAAAAACGTTTTCGGTACACGTTTTCCAAACGTTTTTTTTCTTTGCGTGTATTATCCCTGGAATTCCGGACATGACATAATATAGTTTGTTGTGCCAAGCCAGCAAAATGGTCTTGACCGATTTGGTGTTGGTACCCACCTTTACCAAGAAACTTAAGTGTACACACAAAAAAAATTTTTCTGATTCAATCACCAAATTAATTGATCCAATTAATTTTTTAATTGAAATGTCTTCAATCACGAAAATGATAGTATCAATCACAGTTTTAATTGGGCATAGAAAAAATTCTTGATTAAAAAATTAATTGATTTTTTCAGCAAATTTCAATTAATTTTTTAATTGATTCATTTAAAAATTTAATTGATGTTGATTGCAAAACTCAATTAATTTATTAATTAAAAAAGATAACTATTTTTAATTACTTTCTGAACTGGATTAGAGTTTTTATTTGGATTAAATGATTGGACAAATGATTGTTTGAAATACATTTTTAATTAAAAATTAAAAAAAATCAGCACTTTTTAACTGAATTAGTCTTCCGAATTTGATTAAAAAGTTAATTGTATCAATTAATTTTTTAATTAAAATTTTAAAAATTTTCAATCATTGACTTAATTAACTTAATGTTCTCTATCATGATTAAAAAGTTAATTGTATCAATTAATTTATTAATTGAAAAAAAATTTCCAACTTCAATTAACTTTTTAATTGGAAATATTTTGGTGATATTTTTTTCTGTGTAACACCTAATTTAATTTCAGGTGTTACACCAGTCGATCTCTGTTTTGTTGGCAGCTGTGATCTAATGCTCTCCAACACATAGTTAAGCCGGAAATTTCGCACAAACCTATAAATATAAGTATAAACTCACGAACAACATACATAACACGTTGGTACTTACATTGCATCCGTTAATTGCATAAAATCTACACCATCGCGTAAGATTCTGCGTTCCATTCGCTCATCTTCATTTTCCATCCAAAGGGCAACCGAATCCATTTTTGTAACGCACAAATATTATTTACTTTTTATTTTAATTGTTTTGACATTTCATGTAATAGATGTAGCCAACTCTGAATAAAACATTCGAAAGTACTGCCAAAAATGTTAAGAATTAGTGACAGCACTTTTCACTCGATTCAAAACTCTTACATGGTAAGACTATAAATTCGGATCGAATACAACTTTCGAGCTGTTCAAACTTTCGAATCGAGTTACATAGTAACCGCCCAGATATTACAGTTAATTTACTTTCCAGTTGTTAAATTACATTAATTAAATTACGAGGGCAGTTCGGAAACTTCTTAGCCTAGCACAAAAAGCGCGGTATAAACAGAAAAAGTTAAGTGTTTTGGAAACCTCCATCTCTGTTATGAACACATGTTACATTTTGTTTCGATCTGGCAACTCCTTCATATAGAAAACAGGTTTTCAAAAGAAGCATCCGCCAAATTTTTTTAACAATGGAAAAATTAGAAATGCGTGCTGTCATTAAATATTTACATAAAAAAGGTTTATCGGGACAAACAATTCATAATGATATGGTGAATGTGTTAGGTGAAAGTGCTCCTTCATATGCAACAGTAAATTATACCCTGTACCACAGTAGTGGTGAAGGGTATAAAAATTGGGTTGCTGAATTTAAACGTGGTCGTACAAGCATTGAAGATGAACCACGTAGTGGACGTCCAAAAACAGCAACAACAACAGAAAACGTAGCCAAAGTGCATGATATGGTATTAAATGATCGACGAATAAAAGCGCGTGAAAGTGTTATTATCATGGACATCTCAAATGATCGAGTCCATTTAATTTTGCATGAAGAACTACAGATGAAATAGCTTTCTGCAAGATGGGTGCGGCATTTGTTAACAGTCGATCAAAAACGCATTAGAATGAACATTTCTCAAGCTTGTTTGAATCGTTTTAAGCGAAATAAAATGGATTTTAAGCATCGTTTCATAACTCTTGATGAGACATGGATCCACCACTATACTCCAGAGACAAAAGAACAATCCAAACAATCGGCTGGTAAGGTTATGGCAATAGTCAATGGACTGAATAGTCTAAGTGAGCCTGAATCTTAATCGGGCTGCCACTTTAACCTAAGATTATGACAACGGGTTTTTTTTTTGGGACTTCAAAGGTATTTTATTGATTGGCTATCTGCAAAAGGGTAAAACAATAAATTCAGAGTACTATTGCAACCTTTTGGATCAATTAGATGTACAAATTCGAGAAAAACGTCCTGGCTTACAACACAAAAAAATAATTTTTCATCAAGACAACGCACCAGCGCACAATAGTGTTTTAACAATGGCTAAAATCAACGAATTAAAGTACGAGTTGCTTGACCACCCATCTTATTCTCCTGATATAGCTCCCAGTGACTTTTACTTGTTCCCAAATCTAAAAAATTTCTTGCTGGCAAGCGTTTTATCTCAAAATGAAGATGCAATTACAGTTGTAAACCACTATTTTGAAGACCTTGAGGAAAACTATTTTAATCAATGGATATAATTGCTAGAAAAGCATTGGACTAAGTGTATTGAAGTTTCAGGAGATTATATTGAAAAATAAAAATATTTGTGAAAAACTAACTATTCTCTCTCATTGATAGGCTAAGAAGTGTCCGAACCGCCCTCGTAAAATACAAATGTTATGTTTGCTTTTCTCTCATATAAAAGTTATATATCTATGGTTTGATATTAATTTTCGCGCATGTAAAGGGTAAACCTGTCTCCATGTAGTTTTAACCTTCAAAAAAAGGGGGATATTGAAACTTACATGGAGGACAGTTTAGCCCTTTTACATGGCAGAAAAATAAAATTAATATCAAACCATAGATATATACTTTTAATATGAAGAGAAAAGCAAAACATAACATTTGTAATTTTAGCGAGGGCGGTTGCGGACACTTCTTAGCCATCATGAGAGAGAATAAGTTATGTTTTTCACAAATATTTTTTATTTTTCAATATAATGCTCCTGAAACTTCAAAATACTACTTAGTACCAATGCTTTTCTAGGCAATTATATCCATTGAATTAAAAGTAGTTTTTCCTCAAGGTCTTCAAATAGTGGTTTACAACTGTAATTGCATCTTCATTTGAGATGAAAACGCTTCGGCCAGCAGAAATTTTTTTAGATTTGGGAACAGAGTAAAAGTCACTGGGGCATATCAGGAGAATAAGATGGGTGGTCAAGCAACTCGTACCTTTAATTCGTTGATTTTAGCCATTGTTAAAACACCTATTGTGCGCTGGTGCGTTTGTCCCTTGATGAAAAATTATTTTTTTTTGTGTTGTAAGCCAGGACGTTTTATTCTCGAATTTGTACATCTAATTGATCCAAAAAGGTTTTGGCAATAGTACTTCTGAAGTTAATTTGTTTTACGCCATTTTGGCAGATAGCCAATCAATAAAATAACCTTTGAAAAGTCCCAAAACCCGTTGTCAATAAATCAATTAGGTTAAAGTGGCAGCCCGATTAAGATTCAGGCTCACTTAAGACTATTGCAGTCGGCATTGACTATTGCGCATAACCTTACCAGCCGATTGTTTGGATTGTTCTTTTGTCTCTGGAGTTATAGGTGGGGGGGGTCGGATCCCATGTCTGCATCAAAGAGTTATGAAACGATGCCTTAAAATCCATTTTTATTTCGGCTTAAAACGATTCCAAAACAAGCTTGAGAAATGTTTCATTCTATATGCCGTTTTGATCCGACTGTAACAAATGACGCACCCATCTTGCAGAAAAGCTATTTCATCTGTAGTTCTTCATGCAAAAAATTAAATGGAACTCGATGCAATTGAGATGTCCATGATAATAACACTTTCACGGCGCTTTTATATCGTGCGATGACCATTTAAGTACCATATCCATGCACTTTGGCTACGTTTTTCTGTTGTTGTTGCCTGTTTTTGGACGTCCACTACGTGGTTCCATCTTCATGGCTTGTAACGACCAACGTTTAAATTCAGCAACCCATTTTTATACCCTTCACCACTTACTGTGGTACAGGTATAATTTACTTGTTGGGCCATAATGAAGGAGCAACTTTCACCTAACACATTTCACCCATATCATTATGAATTGTTTGTCCCCGAAAACGCTTTTTTATGTAAATAATTTAATGACAGCACGCATTTCTAATTTTTCCATTGTAAAAAATTTGCGGATCTGCGCTTTTTTGAAAACCTGTTTCTATATGACAGGAAGTTGCCAAGATCGAAACAAAATGTAACATGTGTTCATAACAGAGATGGAGGTTTCCAAAACACTTAAGTTTTTCTGTTTTTATACCGCGCTTTTTTTGTGGCTAGGCTAAAGAAGTTTCGCGAACTGCGCCTCGTAATTTAATTAATGTATATTAAGCCAAGCTGGAAAGTAAATTAACTGTAATACTGGGCGGTTACTAATGTAATCGATTTCGAAAGTTTGAACACTCGAAATGTTGTAATTCGATCGCGAATTTAGTAGTCATACCATGTAAGAGTTTTGAATGCGAAGTGAAAAGTGCTGTCACTAATTCTTAGCATTTTTGGGAAGTACTGTTCGAATGTTTTATTCAGAGTTGCTACATCTATTTACATAAATGTCAAAACAATTAAAATAAAAAGTAAATATTTGTGCGTTAAACAAAAATGGATGTCGGTTGCCCTTTGGATGGGAAAATGAAAGATGAGCGAATGGAACGCAGAAATCTATACGCGATGGTGTAGATTTTTATGCAATTAACGGATCATAATGTAAAGTACCCACGTGTTATGTTGTTGTTCGTGAGTTTATACTTATATTTATAGGTTTGTGCGAAATTTCCGGCTTAACTATGTGTTGGAGAGGCATTAGGGATCACAGCTGCCAAAACAAAAACAGAGATCGACTGGTGTAACACTGAAATTAAATAGGTGTTACACAGAAAAAATATCAAGCCAAAATTATTTCCAATTAAAAGTTAATTGAAGTTGATTTTTCTAATTAATAATTAATTGATACAATTAACTTTTTAATCAATGAATAGAAACATTAAGTTAATTAGTCAATGATTGAAAAATTTTTAAAATTTTTAATTAAAAATTAATTGATACTAATTAAATTTTTAATCAAATTTCGGAGACTAATTCAGTTAAAAAGTGGGCTGATTTTTTTTAATTTTTTAATTAAAAAATGTATTTCAAACAATCATTTGTCCAAATCAATTTAATCCAAATAAAAATCTCTATCCAGTTCAAGAAAGTAAATTAAAAATAGTTAATCTTTTTTAATTAATGAAATTAATTGAGTTTGCAAATCAACATCAATTAAATTTTTTAAATGAAATCAATTAAAAGAAATTAATTGAAATTTGGCTGAAAAAATCAATTAAATTTTTTAATCAAGAATTTTTTCTATGCCCAATTAAAAACTGTGATTGATACTATCATTTTTCGTGATTGAAGACATTTTCAATTAAAAAATTAATTGGATCAATTAATTTGGTGATTGAATCAAGAACAAATTTTTTTTGTGTTGTACACTTAAAGTTTTTCTTGGTAAAGGTGGTACCAACAACCAAATGCGGTCAAGACCATTTTTTGCTGGTTGCACAACAAACTATATTATGTCATGTCCGCGGAATCGGCAGGGATAATAACACGCAATAGAAAAAACCGGTTTGGAAAACGTGTACCGAAACGTTTTTCTTTTTGTTAGAGTTTTTTTGAATTGCTTCGATAAAGTAATAGTACTTTAATCAACAAATAAAATTCGTTTTGTAGCAAAGTGTTTTAATTTTTTTATAAAAAAAGTTAATTTTTGAACGGCAACACAGCAGTCCATTTCGTTTATATCAAACACTGTTCTTTTCATGACTTTAGGTTTTTAATAAGACACATTTTACAGTTCAAAATTTAATATACTACAATGTAATGTTGAACATTATTTTCGGATCCTTCCTAACATATGCTGGAATAATATGTAAAAAAAAAAAAAACAAAAAAAAAACTTTGGTCGAAGCAGGAAATGCGAACGCCCACGACCCTTGCATGCAAGTCAAGACGTAGCAACCACTGCTCCATGGTGCTGTTCTTAAAAAAGCGAAGCCATCGATATAAACTTCCATTGGCAGATATTAAAACTTAAGCTCTGAGTGGTTTGCCAGACCTTATCACATTGGGAGTGGCATTCTTTTATTTTCCGGTTCAATGAAAACTAAAGCCAAGCGTTTGTAATTTTAATTATAGTTGTAGATAAATCATAATGTGTGTAGCATAACAGATTCAATAATTACAGGGACATTTATTTTTAAAATTGCCAATTATTTCTGCATGGGATATTATAAATACTCGCATTGCAAAGTGCCTATGAGATAATAATAAAATAAATCAAAAAATCTGTAATTTCGAACAAACTTCTCAACCAATTTAAAAAATGTTAAGATGATAATGCTTCACAGTCGTAAAGGCGGATTTCGGTCGGGGTCAATAGGTAGGCCCCTATATTGAGTAATTGTGGTCACTGAAAAAATATGTTTTGATGCATAAAAGATAGAATATATTTTGCTATTAAATGAATTTATTCCATTCATATTTTACTTGACCATAAGGACTATTAACTGTGTGGCCTCAAACTATGTTCGCACACTTAAAAAATTCAAAACATTTCCCAATGAAATGTCTTTCCAATATGCTGTCCATTTCAATTTTCATATGTTAGCTTTTAACACAGATGCTCTCTCTCTCCGTTAATTCGCAACAAGTAATTAAATTTTAAAATTATTTTAATTGTTTCCCTTCATCGTGAAAAGTTAACATTTACTTGGTTTCCGAACATTTGTGCATGCGGGATAATTTATATTTTCGTATATATATATATTTTTGTACTCTTCTTCTTCACGCATAGTCCTGTGGTGTGTTTCCTGTGGCATAAACATTTTCTCTGTTGCTGTTGTTGCAATGCTGCATTGGCCATGGCAGCTCTTTTCACTTCTTTCCATGTCATTTAATTAATGCACCCAGCCAAGGATATAAATGACAATGTGTATGACTTCATGAAATCCTTGTGTATTTCATGCCACTCACTCGTCGAGTGAGCATATGTTCGAGTAAGTGTTAATTTTTCACAACACTTTACCATTGGGGCGTAGTTAAGCCAAGGAAATATGTTTTCAGAAGGGTTGGGGGAAAGGGATAATGAAAGTAGTTTCCACCAAATTATATGAATGTAGGGTTATTTACATGAGATTATAATTTCTGCTTAAATTGCACTATGGAAATTCCTTTGCTATATTTTCACACAGAGACCCCCAACAGTGTATAAATTGAGAGATTTGCGATTTACTAAATGGGGATATGCATGATCGTTTTGGGTAAATGTTTTCCTAATCGTATCTTACCTTCCAATATTATTTTTGTAACCACTTCAAATCATACTGATATCAAGCAGCAAAGTCGATCGCCTAAAAATATGCAAGTATCTTATGAAAAACTTTTGTGGAAAATAAATAAGATTTCTCATCTGAACTGTCACTTTTAGGGACTGATTTTTGATAACATAGGAAAAAACTGATCGTTAAGTTAAAATTGTATAAATAAATTGGTGAACATTATTCCACAATTGTAATAAAATTTAATGTAAATATATTTAAATTGTAATATTTCTTTCCGAGAGATTTTTTTGTTTAAATGACACGTTTTTTATTACTTTCCGGAATTTTTCAATGGAAATGCAGAATATATTTTTCTATAACCGAGTATATGGACCCATGTTCATATTTATTAGTTCTTAATTCACAAACCGCTATTTCGCAAATTTTTAGTTTGGTTATATAATTTTGTGGGATTTAGTTTGTAGAGGTGGTGTGGAACGCCGTTCAGACTCGGCTATAAAAATGAAGTCCCTTGTCATTGAGCTAACATGAAAATGGGCAGA